>VZQC01005268.1:1321938-1443211 GCA_009823505.1 Rhizomys pruinosus | reverse complement strand
AAAAAACAAAAAAAAACCCACCAGAGTGAGAAACCTTCACCACGGATAATATCTGACAAAGCATTAACATCCAGAATATATAAACTACTTAAAAAATCAAGAAGAAAACAAATGACCTACTCAAAAGACGGAGTAAAGAGATGAACAGAGACTTCACAGTAAAGGAAGTAAAGATGGCTGGAGAAGCATCTCGGGGCTGGAGAGATGGCCTAGCGGTTAAGAGCGCCGACTGCTCTTGCAGAGGACCGGGTTCGATCCCAGCACCAATTGGTGGCCTGAGAACCGTCTGACACACTCCAATTCCAGGAGAACTCCAGTTCCAGGGAATCCACACCCTCTTCTGACCTCCGCGGCATTGCACGACACAGGTGCAACACAACTGCACGCAGACAGTACAATTCATACACATCAAAATAAATAAAAAAAAAATTAATTAAAAAAAAAAAAGTGTTCAAATAGATCTCCCGAGAAACAGCTCAGGCAAACCCAGAGTACGTGGACAGCAGCTGAGTGCTTCAGCAAGGCTGACTGTTGACTGATTGCATCTAGTTTAATCATTAATCCATTGTCTTTGATTTGTGGCTTTTGTGGCTGTGGGGGCAAGGTTATCCTCCCAGCCGATATTATAAGGCATGGTTGTTGTGACTCTCAGATCTGAGTCTCCCGAGAACAGCTCAGGCAAGCCCAGGGGCTGGGGTGTGGGCTAAAGAGCCCACCCACAGCCGTTGCCCCCACCCTCTGCCAGATTGAGATTATGAAGGCATCTGAAGGAGACAAGCAAAGAAGCTTCACAACAGTGAAGAGCATTTAGGACCTACATTGGATATACAGGCAAGGAGAAGCTCATATGCCAGGAACACAAAGAGAAACAACACAGGAAAGGGGCAGGATAATGCCGCATCAAGCTCTACAACCCTGTGGAAGATTCCTAAGTGGGATCCCCCTGGGGATGGCCCAGAGACACAGATATCAGAAACACAATTGGGAACATATTTAAAGAACTACAACACTATAAAGAGCAAATCAAAAGAACTAAGAAAAGAGAATGAAGAACTCAAGAAGACTAGAGAGAGATGACAAACTCAAAGAAGAACTGTAAAACACTGCAAAAAGATCCATGCTGAAAAGAATAGGAAAACCAACCAGTTGAAGCAAAGAGCTACAGGAAGAGATTGAGAAGCTCCAAAAGAAGTAGAATACTAAAGGAAATCAGAAGAAGAAATGAAAAGGAAATCAAAACACTCATCACACAATCAAGAGGAAAGAGTGGAAAAGCCTCAGAAAGCAGAATGAGGAAGCAGAACAAGAATATCAGACCTGGAAGATAACACAGAACAACTAAAAACCTCAAGGAAGAAATTATGAAAAATTTAAAAAATATCAAAAGTGGAACAACCCAGGAACTGTGGCACACATATGAAAAGATCGAAGCTCTGCATCATAGGAGTAGAGGAAGGAGATATCCAAGAGAATGGTATCTGATTCAGATCTTGAACAGAATATAGATGATAATTTACCCAAACTAAAAAAAAGAAAACCAATACAAATACAAGAAGCACATAGACTTCCAAACAGACAAGATCAGAAAAGAATTCTCCACACTACAAATTCAATCATAGTTAAATGCTAGACACCCAAAAAGCAAACAACCTTCAAAGTGACAAAGAGAAAATAACAAGTGACCTAAAGGGGAAACCTATCAGAAGTTACAACTAACTTCTCAATGCAAACTCATGAAAGCAAGAAGACGTGAGCAAGAATTCCAGTGTTAAATGGGACATAAATCCAACCCAGTTTATACCTAGGCTACAGCAAAAATGTCGATTATAATTGAAGGAGAGAGAAAATCTTCCATGACAAGATAAACATTGAGAAGATATACAATGTCAGTAAAACCAAACCTTCAGAATACTTGAAGCAATTCAAAGACTAGAATAAAGGAGCAACCATCTCCAGATGCCTAGAAAGAGAAATCAATAAAAGCATAACTGCAGAAGTAGAAACCTAAACCCAAGCCGCAATGGATAACAGAGGCAAAATAAGCAACACAGACCTTCAGTCATAACCTTAAATGATTAATGGACTAAATTCCCCAATCAAAGAATCAGACTGGGAGATTGGATTAGGAAACAGAATCAATCCACATGCTGTCTACAAGAAACACGTCTTACCTTCAAGGACAGGCACCACCTTAAAAGTGAAAGGATGAAAAAAAAATATTTCAAGCAAATGGTACCAAAAAGAAAGCAGTGGTTGCTATTTTAATATCGACAAAATAGACTTAAAGTAAAAGGAATCAGAAGGGACAAAGAAGGCCATTACATCTTTATCAAAGGAACAATTCACCAGAAGATTTCACAATCATGAATATTATATGCCCCAAGCTTCTGGTGCACGAACTTTATAAAGACAATTCTCCAGGACCACAAGTCACACACTAACCCCAAAATACACTCATAGTAGGGACTTCAATTACCCATGAGGTCCTTTGGATGGTCAACAGGACAAAGATAACCGAGAGGCATCTGAACTAAAATATGATACACCAAATGGCCTCATAGGACCTCTACTGAATATTCCACTCCTAATACTGAGAATACACTTTCTACTCAGACCCCCATGGAACATTCTCCAAAATCGACAATACAACTGGGACATCAGAAGAAACCTCCATAAATACAAAAGATTGAAATAATTTCATGCATTCTATCAGACCACAGTGGCAATAAAGCTCAAACACTCACAACTAGGATAACCCTACTGCCTACAAGAACACATGGAGGACTAAACAACACACTCTTGAATATGAATGGTCAGGAAGAGATAAAGAAAGAAAATAAAGGCATTCTGGAACTGATGACAATGAACAATAAACAAAAAAAAACCTATGGGATACTTAAACAGTTCCTAAGAGGAAAGTTTTTATAGCCCTGTGCCTACATTAGAAAAACAGAAGAGCACAAGTGAATGATCTAACACTGCAAACTAAAAAACATTCTTGAGAGGCAAAAACGGATGAACCCTAAACACAACAGACAGGAAGAAATAACAAAATCAGAGCAGAAATCAATGAAATAGAAACCAGAAAAACAAAATACAAAATCAATAATCCAAAAGTTTGGTTCTTTGAAAGAATAACAATAGACCAGACGACTCTAGCCCAGAACCAAAAGAAAGAAGGAAAACTCCAAATCAGTAAAATCTGTGATGAAAAAGGGAAATATCACAACCAGACAAGGAAAGAGATCCAGAAAATCATATGGGGAATATTTCAAAAACCTTATATCTATCAAGTTTGAAAACCTAGAAGAAATGGATGAATACACTGAAACCTACGAATCACCAAAAGCTCCAACTAAGAGAGAGCGGCGCTTTAGCAGAACCCAGTAATATATGAAGAAATTGAAGGATTTAAGAAGAAACCTCCCAACTAAAAAAAGCCAGGCCCAGAGTTTTTCACAGCAGAATTCTATAAAAACATTTCAAAAAGACTACAACCATATTACTGAACTGTTTAGAAGATCCAATCAGAGGGAATTCTCCAAATGAACCAGCATACTCTAAAACCAAAGCAAAGATCAAAAAAAAAAAACAACAAAAAAAAAGGAGAACTATAGACCATCTCATTAATGAACACAGATGCCAAAATTCTAAACAGGAATACTGGCATAGCATACAGACCAAAATGAAGAAGTCATTACCATGATGACCAAGTTGGATTTTACCAGAGATGCAGGGATGGTTCAACATCGAAAATCAATAAACATCAATCAAACCATAAACAGAATCAAAGACAAAACCACACCATCATCTCGATGATGCTGAAAAAGCCTTGACAAATTCCAGCATCCCTTCATGCTTAAAAGTCCTAGAAGGAATTGGAATGGAGGGGTCATTCCTCAATGTAATTAAAGCCATATACAGGAAACTCACAGCCAATACATCCTAAATGGGGATAATGACAGAAACATTCCTTAAAGGTAGAATCCGGCAAGGCTGCCCCCTGTCACCATCCTCTTCAATATAGTGCTCTTGAAACACTTGCTAGGGCAATAAGGCAAGAAAAGGAATTAAGGAGTACTAATTGGAAGAGAAGAGTCAAGCTATCCTATTGCTGATGATATGATTGTTTACTTTAGAGGATGCTAAAAACTCCACCAGAAAACTCCTAGAAACAATTAACAGCTTCAGGCAATGTGGGGATACAATTAACCCTTAAAAATCTATGGGCCTTTCTTTCACAAATAACAACAAGCAACTGGAAGACAGAATTCAGAGACCTTTCCCACTGCAATAGCCTCAAAACAAATAAAGATACCTAGGAACAAACCTAACTAAAGACACAAGGTCTCTACAAAAAAATTTTTAAATCTTTAAGAAAGAAATTGAAGAAGAATCAGAAGTGGAAAACCATCCCATGCTAATGAGGATTGGGAAAATTAACATTGTAAAAATATCCATGTTTACCAAAATCTTGTATAGAGTTTACCTCATCAATTCCGATCAAAATCCCCAAGAGTGCTTCACCAGGCTTGGAAAAAAGTCCTTAATTCATTTGGATAAACAAAAACTTCTTCCCAGCTCTCCCATCGCCGACTAGGCCAAAACCCCATGATGAAAAAGATATCACAGGGGAGGGATCTCTATAACCAGACTTGTTTCAAACTAATATATAAACTACAGGGCTATAGTCCATAAAAACAGCTTGGTAATTTTAGGCACAATAGAAAAAAAGACCTGTTGGACCAATGGAACAAAACTAAAAATACCAACTAATGGTATCCCTCATCTGTGGATGCTAGTGCCAATTACCTAGTTGTAAGTATTTCTTGTGTATGGCCCCCTGAGCTTTTATCCAAAGCAGTTGGGAGTGATGCATATTGGAAACAACAACAACAACAACAAAAACAACAACAACAGAAAGGGCTGCATCGAGGCACTGACTGAAATGATAAACTTCTGCTCAAAACAGTCAACTTCCTCATGGAGAATATTGAGAAAGACTGAGAAAGAGATGAAAGGCATGTTTGGCAGAATGCATGAGCTCTGGTGGGGTGGGGGAATGGGGGGGGATATGGGTCTAGAGTTGTTAAAATAAAAATAAATTTATGTAAAAAAGTATTCAACAACATTAATAATTAAGGAAATTGGTCAATGAAAATTAAAACCACACTAAGGTATCATCTCACTACAATAAGACTAGCCAAGATCAAGAAAACAAAAGACACCAAATGCTGGAGAGGTTGTGGGTAAAGGGGAACACTCATCTACTGCTGGTGGGAATGTAAACTGATACAACCACTGTGGAAAGCAGTGTGGAGAACCCTTAAAAGACTCAAAATGAGCCTACTACCTGACCCAGCCATACCACTCCTGGGTATATACCCACAATACATATCCTACCGCAAAGATACATGCACAGCTACATTTATTGCAGCTCTCTTCACAGTAGCAAAGAGCTGGAACCAACCCAAATACCCCTCAACTGATGACTGGATAACAAACATGTTGTACCTCTACCCAATGGAGTTCTATGCAGCGGTAAAGAAAGATGATATCATGAACTTTGCAGGTAAATGGATAGAACTCAAAGCCATTATGCTAAATGAAGTAACAGTCCCAGGAAAAAAAACAAAAACAAATGGTTTCCCTCATTTGTGGATGCTAACACCAAATCCCCAATTGGCAGGCAAACTGAACAATTTTATTATAATATTTCATTGTATCTGAAAGCAACTGTGCTAATTATAATGTGCCTCTTAATAGGCTCTAGACCTACCACTTCTGTTCACATATGGTAATTATCATATATGGGTAGAAGATAGGTATTCATATTCTAAAAAAAAAGAATGTAAAGTTATACTTCTTTTTACCTGAATGCAACTTTACTGTTAAAATGTGAATCTCTAAATGTGTTTTGGAATTAGTCTATAGTTTATTTTCGGATTTTGTAATTTTGGCTTATGTGTGGAGTGTATATATGCATATTTTGGAATAATACAAAATCAAAGGGAAGAAAAAAAGAAAATCAATAAGCAAAATCATATTAATAGACTTGTGGGCAGAAATCATGATCATCTCAATAGATACAGAAGAGGCATTCAACTAAGTTCAACTTTTGTGGGAAATAAAATCTCTGAAGAAGCTAGGAATAGAAGGAACATGTGTCAACACAATAAAGGCTACATACTACAAACTTAAAGCCAACATGTACTATGTGGGGAAAAACCTCATAGGATTTCCACTCAGGCATTTCCACTCAAATAAAAAACAAGACTCGTATTTAATATAGTCATTGGCATCTCAGCTATAACAATAAAAGAAGAAAAAGAAACAAAAAGAATGCAAATAGAGGGCTGGAGAGATGGCCTAGCAGTTAAGAGCTCCGACTGCTCTTGCAGAGGACCCAGGTTCGATCCCCAGCACCCACATGGCAGCTAAGAACAGTCTGTAACTCCAATTCCAGGAGAACTCCAGTTCCAGGGGAATCCGAGACCCTCTTCTGACCTCCGCGGCATTGCACAACATGGGTGCACAAACCTGCATGCAGACAGTACATTCATACACATACAAATAAATAAGTAAATAAAAAATAAATAAATGAATTTTAAAAAAGAATGCAAATAGGAAAAGAATTCAAATTATCTCTATCAGCACTGATGCAATATTGTACACCTGAAAGACTTATTAGAACTAATAAGCACTTTTGGCAAAATAATGTACAAAAACAATCTATACATATCAGTAGCTTTTCCTGTGTATCAATAACAGAAATATTGAGAAAAGAAAAATATCCCATTCAGAGAAGTGAAAAACAAAAGAAAACAACAAAACAAACAAAAACTATAAGCATAAATAACTAAGGAAGTAAAAGAATCTCTCCAATGAAAAATTTAAAATTAAAACACTAAAGAAAGAAATTGAAGTTGGAAAGAATAAATTGGCAGAATTAATAGTGAAAATGGCAATATTGCCCAAAAGGTTCTACAGATTAAATCAGTCATCATAAAAATCCTAATGACATTCTTCACAGAAATAGAAAATAGCAGTCTTAACATTCATATGGAAACACTGTACATCCTGTGTATCCAAGGTGATCATGAACCAAAGGAACAATGCTGGGGGTTATCGCAGTATCTGGTTTCAAGCCATACTGTAGGTAGAGCCATAGTAACAGCATCATGGTACTGGCACAGACAAATCAGTGGACTAGAAGAGAGGATCCAAAAGAAAACCCAAGGAGCTACAGTCACCTGATTTTTAACAAAGATGCCAAAGTGTACATTTGAGTACAGGCAGCTTCTTCAACAAATAGTACTGAGAAAACTGGATGCCCACTTATCAATGATGAAACTAGATCCATATCTCTCACCCTGCATAAAAAATTCAAAGTTGATAAAAAGACCTTAATGTAATCCTGAAACTCTGAAACTATTTGAGGAAAATATTAGGGAAACACTTCCCATAAGCAAGGATTTTTCTGAAAAGGACTCCAGTAACTCAAGAAATAATCTTGAGAAATGGAAAGTGTAATTAAAAAGCTTCTGAATAACAAAGAGTCACCAGAGTGAAGAAACAGCCTCACATTGATGGAAAATCTTTGATAGTTGTATACTGGATACAACAAATATAGAGAACTAATACCTAGACTAAAGAACTCATAAGACTAAATATCAAAATACCCCCAAGTATCCAACCACTACAATAAACGAATGAAACCCGGCTTGGTGGTGCATGCCTTGCCTTTAGTTCTAGCACCTGGGAGGCAGAGGCAGGCGGATCTCTATGAGTTCAAGGCCAGCCTGGTCTCCAGAGCGAGTTCCAGGACAGCTGGGGCTATAGGGAGACCCTGTTTCAAAAAGACAAAAAAACAAACAAACAAACAAAAAAAAAACTAATGAAATTCTCAAATGATGAACTAAATGGCCAATAAATATATGAAAAACTGTTCAACACCATTAATCATGAGAGAAACACAAACAGAAACCGCATTACAGTTTCATTTCTCCCCAATCATAATGGACATCATAAAGAAAACATACAACAACAAATGCTTGTGAGGATATGGAGAAAGGGAACTTTTATTTTCTGTTCTAAGCTGGTCCAGCCAGTATGGGAGTTCTTCAGATAACTAAAAACTACCATGTGATCCAGCTTCTTCATCTGGGTGTATATCTGAAGGACTCTTAAGTCTTGTAACACAGAGATACTTGCACATCCTTTTTTATTGCCGCACTGTTCACAATAGGCAAGTTATGGGATTAGCCTAGGTGTTTCTCAACAGATGAATAGACATGTTATTTATATACAACAGAGACTTACTCAGCCACAGAGGAGAACAAAATTATGTTTTCTGCAGGAAATGGATAGTGGTTGAGATTATTGCATTAAGCAAAATAAGCCAGACTCAGAAAGACAAGTATCACATATCCTCTCATTTGTGGATCCCAGATTTTATTTAAATGATTTATTTATTTTTATGTGTATGAGTGTACTGTCTGCATGTAGGTTGGTACACCCATGTTGTGCAATGCCGAGGAGGTCAGATGAGGGCGTCGGATTCCCCTGGAACTGGAGTTAAAGACGGTTCTTAGCTGCCATGTGGGTGCTGGGAATTGAACCTGGGTCCTCTGCAAGAGCAGTCGTGGTCTTAACCTCTGAGCTGTCTCTTCAGCCCCGGATTCTGGATTTTGTACAGATGCATACAACCATGGGGAAGAGATAGATGGGGATGGATACAGACAGAGTATATGATGGGCTTGAAAGAAGTTGCCTTTATGAAATCCATTGTGATGTACAATAGATATATATGCCATAAAATTTTTAATTAGGGGCTGGAGAGATGGCTCAATGGTTGAGTGCTGACTGCTCTTGCAGAGGACCCAGGTTCGATTCCCAGCACCCACATGGCAGCTAAGAACCGTCTTTAGCTCCAGTTCCAGGGGAATCTGATGCCCTCTTCTGACCTCCACTGCATTGCGCAACTAGGGTGCACCAACCTATATGCAGACAGTACACTTATATACATAAAAATTAATAAATAAAATTTTAAAAATTATTTAAAAGATTTTTAATTAAAAAACAAATTTAGGCAAAACATAATGGCTGTCGGTGAGGTAGCAAGTCAATCCCAAACTCCACCAGCAGCATCATCTTTCACTCTGTACTCAACTTGATTTCATTTTGTTCCCAAAGTCAAACCCCATCCTTCCCCGAGTCATGTTACATTATTCCCACTGGACAGGACAGCTCTTCATCATCTGTTCATGTTTACTTTGTATATTTTCCAATCTTGTTTGGCTAAATTCTTTGTTTTTAATTTCAAAAGGAATTTTCTGTCTTAGTTTACCTTCAACTCCATTGCTGTGTTCAGCCACAGTTTCTTCCATTGTAAGATGGGAATGAGAGAGAGAGTACTTCCTTGTTTAGCTTTCTGGTGGTTATTGGCCTTGAGCCTGGAGATAGATGAACGTGCTCTGGGAAGGTGACAGTACTGGTGCCTGCCAGCACACACTTCTCTCTGCCCTGCCAGGCATCTGGTGAAAGCTGGGTGGAAGGAGACCTCCTGCTTCCCAGAATTCCCTGGAGAAGGCTCATTGTACTGTGTGGTTTTCAGATCACAGGACTTTTTGACCCTCTCATGAAAGAGAATAAAACAAGAGCTGTTTCGAGAGCTGGCAGACCTCCAATTACTCAAGTCAATTTCTTTTTTTTTTCTATTTTCTTTTAAAGCAAAACAGTAGAAAACCTACACACAGGTCATACAGCAGCATAAAGAAGCAACAAAATCAGGACATTCTATATTTGCCTTGTAAATTTAGAAACACTTCAAGGTGATTTATTTATCTATCTATTTATTTATTTTCCAAAAATCCATCATATGTACATAATTATAAAGTGTGCAGAGTAGAAAGGCATCAAGCCCATAGGCTTCTTTCAAAATTTGAACCTAGTTTTAGTGCTACTGTGATGAGCAATAAGTCATGAAAACAGGGATGAGATCTTGTCAAGGAGATCAGCACAGCCCATGGCCGGGAGTCTTTCACTGCACCACTGTGAGAAAGGGCAGTATCTCTCACTTGGGCTGATGTTCCTTATGTTCTGATGAGCGAGATCAGCCCTTGTTCATCCTTTGAAGACAAATTCATAGTCTATGTGATAGAGAAAACAGGTCAGGGAAGATTCTCCTTTTCTGAAATATATTTTTAATTTATTCTTTGAGAATTTCATACAAGTATATGATGTATTTTGACCAACCTCTCCTCCTAATCTTTTGATCATACTCCCTCTCCAGTTCTTCCTGGATCTCCCTCCATGTCCCCTCCCAATTTCATGTATTATTATTATTATTATTATTATTATTATTATTATTATTGGAAGCACTAAGAGTCTGTTTCCTTACCCATTCCCTATCTCCTCCTGAAGCTCTCAGGAGGAAAGATACCTTTTAATTCTTGGTGTTTTTCTTACAGCAATAGAGGAAAAAGATAATGTTCCCAGTAAACTCTCAAAGATTTCTAGGTAGTTCTAAGTGGCTGTTGCTGAACCTTTGTGGCTTACATCAAGTTTCTGTTTCCAGCTGGGTCAGGGTCGGGGGTACGACAGCTAGACTTTGACCTTGGTTGTATTGACGAGAGTAAGGGAGAGTAGAGTGAAAGGCAGCTAGAGAAAGAGGAAGGAAAAAGATGTAAGGCAGGTTCCACGGGGCAGGGGTCCAGGGTCACCTGATGTTCTTTCTCTTCTCTTCTAAAGCAAAATGGCAGAAAATCTAGAGAGAACCCACATATAGCTAAGCAATAGTGGGAACTTTTCTTCACAGCCTAGCTTCCTTTGTTGGGGCCTAGACAGTCTTTAGAAAGCTGGACTGAGTATTTACTATGAGGAAGGCATAGAGGTTCTGGATGTTCGAGAACAACCTGGAGCCCAATATCAAATTCTTCCTGCAACACCAAGTATTATAACAGAAATCTGTGCCTTTATTTTGAGGCGCTGAGGATTCAATATGAGGCCCTGTACATGACAGCAAGCAAAGTTCCATGGACCTGTACCCTCTGCCTATATTACTTTTGAAAAAGAAATGAGAATTCTTTCTCTGGGTGTTAGAATGAAGAATGGGCTTAAGGATGCCCCTTTCCCTTTATCTGATATTTTATAGTGAAGCATATACAGTTACATTATTCCCACCTTACAAATGCCTTGTGGATTGCATAAAGTATATTTTACTGGTTCAGTCTAGCAGACAGAATCCCAGGTTCAGAGATGCTAAGTGACTTGGTGGAAGGCCACAGGGGAAGGGAAAGTGCCAAGTTGTGGGGCAGGTGCCTGTGAAGAAGCAAGTGTGACCGACTTCATCCTGACTATGTTATTTCTCCAATGGGTAGATAACTTTGCTAGCATGATTGGGTATGGCCAACTTTCTTACTGAGCAAGTTTTCCAAACACAGATAGCACACATCTTTACATTTATCATTGCCTTTAACAGAAAAATGGAATGAAGAATACAGTCAATGAGGTAATCAGTTAGCACACCATGTTGCAGGTGAAGATGCTGTAGGACTTTGCTCTTTGGGTCATCTACTCATTTTGTATAATGCTCCAATGCTCCTCCTTCCTTGGGTGGAGGCATGTATATTTATGCTGTAGATGGAGCCACTATGTGGCATGCAGGGGACCTTTGCCTCTTTCAACTATGTGGTGTTTCTAAGCAACATCAAAGTTATATCTGAATAAAAGAACCAGCCTGACTCTTAGCTTTTAGTTTTACAGCCAAGAGCAGACCCGAACCCTGAGAATTACCTTCTCCTTCACATCTCTCATGGAACTGTGCTCCCAGGCCTCCCCCAAACTAAACAGTTTCTCCAGCATAAAATGGGGAACCACAATTGTGTTCCACCCTTATTTTGTCAGAGAATCTTGCCCTTTGATCCACAGGCCTAAAATATCTCATACAATGTCAAGTACACACCTCAATTATTCTCAGTGCTTCCAATGAGAATAAAAATAGGAATGACTATGCTTTCATAAATTAATTCAAGCACATTCACATTCATTCACTGTCTCGGGTGGTGGGCAAGGTGGGCTCCTGTGGGATTAAGGTCAGGTGTCCAGGTCACAAGAGGAGTACATGGCTCAGCAGCTTCTTTCCATCATGGATAGACAGTAGCTTTTTGGTGCAAGATTAAGTAAATTCATCATTGCAGTCTCTCCATATTGTAAGTCATCCCTACACAGTCGTAAGCCCTTCTGCTTCAACCCTTCTGTGCCTCTTGTTTTCCCATCATCTGTCTTTTCTTCTGCTCTCCCAGATCCCCACTAACACACAGACATACAGACACACAGACACAGACAGACACACAGACACAGACAGACAGACAGACACACAGGCACACACAGACACAGACACACAGACACACAGACAGACACACACGCACACATAGATGCACAGACACACAGACACGCACAGACACACAGACACACACAGACACAGACACAGACAGACACACACACACAGACACACAAACACACGCAGACACACAGACACACAGACAGACACACAGACACACAGACAGACACACACATATAGACACACAGACACACAGACAGACACACAGACAGACATACACACATATAGACGCACAGACAGACATACAGACACACACAGACACAGACACACAGACACACACAGACACACAGACAGACACACAGTCACACAGACACACAGACAGACACACAGACACACACACAGTCACACAGACACACAGACAGACACACACACATACATAGATGCACAGACACAGACAGACACACAGACACAGACACACACACAGACAGACACACACAGACACAGACACACAGACAGACACACAGACACAGACATACACACAGACACAGACACACACAGACAGACACACAGACACACACAGACACAGACACACAGACAGACACATAGACACACACAGACCTACAGACACATAGACACACAGACACACAGACACACAGACAGACACACAGACACACACATACACAGACACATAGATGAACAGACACACAGACACACAGACACACACACAGACACAGACACAAACACACAGACAAACAGACACACAGACACACAGACACACACACAGACACAGACGCAAACACACAGACACACACAGACACACATAGACACACAGACACACAAGGACACACAGACACACAGACACAGACACACACAGACAAACACACAGACACACACACACAGAGACATGGACACCGACACGTGCATACATGCCAACATGCTCATACATTTACTGAAGGGTTTGCACAGTCATTGTTTGGCTTTTTCAAGTCCTGTGTGACTTTGTAGTTTTTTTTTTTTTTTGGTCTTTTTTTTTTTGAGACAGGGTCTCCCTGTAGCCCCAGCTGTACTGGAACTCACTCTGTAGACCAGGCTGGCCTTGAACTCACAAAGATCCATTTGCCTCTGCCTCCCAAGTGCTAGGATTAAAGGCGTGTGCCACCATGCCCAGCTCAACTTTGTAGTTTTTAACCTGGGTCAGTTAGACAGCCATAGCATGGAGTTACAATCTACATAAGTGTAACTCTTCTGTGAATTGCCTAGAGTTTTTTGTCCATAGAAATGTTTATTTTCTTTATATTCATCTTCAGAGTAACTTGGGTAGGTACCTTCCTTTCATTGCACCCTTGCCAAGTTGTAGTATATATCTTCATGAGTGGCTAAGCAAACATTATGAGATTTAGGACAGTCTCTTTGGCCGTGATTGGGGAATGAATGTTAAAATAGATGATGTTTGGGGATGTCAGAAACCTTACTGTTAAATAAAAGCTTTGTTTATACATCTTATTGATTCTAAAACCAATATCCCTCTTAGCTTTCCAAATAAAATACATATATGTGTTTTTTTTAGAGTCATCACAATTCATGACAAACTATCTAATCTTGCACAAATAGCTGAAATATCATTACCTGCTACTCCTGAAGTTTCGTCAAGTGAAAATATATATGAACCAGTGGAATCAAAACCAGAACCAGAACCAGAACCAGAAAAAAAATTAGTTGATAAAGATATGGAAGTAAGTACTTTGTTAAATACCGGAAGAGTGATTTTGCTGTTGCAGGACGGATACCACTGAAATGGCATAACGAACTCCATTTTGCTCTGGCTGACTTTTGCTTTACCCTGTGTTTTTGCCCAGGCATTCCCACTACAGCCAGCCAGGCAGAATGTCTTGTGCTGGTAATTTCAGGGTGTACATTGTTTCTACAATACTGGGAGACTTACAGGTAGCCGGGCAGCACGTCCAGATGGCATGTCCTTGCTCCTGGCTCTACCTGCTTCTCTCTGGAGGCCATTGTTTCTATAATTTTGAGAAACTTGGTTTTTACTTATGGAAATGTTTTGTTAACTGAACACCTCTTTGTTAACTGACTTGCTGCTGGCCTGGTGGTAACCATGGTGAGCTGACAGAACTGTGGTTGTTGGCTTGGTCCCTGGCATCACCTAATTGTAGTTTTAAGCATTGTAAACCCTGCCCTGCTTCTCCCCAGGGTCAAGATTTCTTTTGGCCATTAGCCCCTCTCTGACTACTGGCTATTAGTAAAGGACTCCTAATTTGACCATCACTATGTGGCACGCCTCTGTACATCTCTCTCGGCACTACACCATTACATGTAATTATTTAATTTCCTTCTTACTTCATCAAAGCAGGACTATGTAACTGGTCTTAAACCTCATGATTCTTCCAACCTCTATTTTCTTTAACTACAGCACCAGATATGGTCCAATTATATGTGTGTATATATATACATATATATATATATATATACATATATATATGTACATGTAGTATATATATATATATATATATATGTACATGTATGCAAATACATATGTATTTATGTATGTGGGAATGTGTGTGTGTGCACACATGTGGAAGCCAGAAGTTGATGCCTTACATTCTGACCAGCAGAAATAAAGCACCTCTAACTCGTTCTTCTCAAAGCGGTTTATTCAGGCACATTACAGCATTTTTACTTCCTCTCTTCTTCTTCTTCTTCTTCTTCTTCTTCTTCTTCTTCTTCTTCTTCTTCCTCCCCAAGAACAGAAAGTCTCCTCTATTTATCCCTCTCCTGCTCCACCTTCCCAGCCCAGGTTGCGTGGCCTCAGTCTATTGGTATCATCTGGCCTGATCTTGTATACAGGGTGCACCTGCACAGCTCGAACGGTGGACGTGGCTTTACTTTGAGGTAGGAGGGAATCAGGTGTTAGTCATAAGACTCGGGTGTTAGTCATAAGACTCAGGTGTTAGTCATAAGACTTGGCTAAAGTCCCGGGCGCCATCTTGGGACTGTTGCCACACCCGCTCTCCACAAGAAGTCAACCTCGAGTATCGTTCATGGGGTGCTTTCTGCCTTGTTTTTACTAAAAGGATATCTCACTGAGTCTGGAGCTCACCAATTAGGTTAGACTTGCTGACCAGGGAGCCCCAGGACCCCCTGTCTCAAGCTCCCAAGCACAGGAATTGCAAACATGTTCCATCATGCCTGGCTTGGTTTTTGTTTTTGTCTTTGTTTTAAATGTGGATTCTGGAGAATCCAGACTCAGATCTCCAGCCCTTCAAAGTAAGCACATTATCAATCAAACTATCTCCCCAGCCCTGGTCCAACCTTTTGATGCAAAAGTTTTCTGTGAGAATCTGACAGTAAATGGAAAAGCCAATCCAGAGAAACTGTTCAGATGTGGCAGAAACACAAAGACAATGCTTTGTAACTTTAGAAAAACATTTTTTACTTTTTACTCTATTATTTAAATAAATATCTGCATTACGTACAGTACATGTGAACAAGAACTTGAGAGTAGAAATAAGCATCTATTCTTTCAGGCATTTAAAAAAATGTATTGAATTTCTGCATACGTCCAACAGAACATCACAGTCTTTTAAAAAAATTTTTTTTATTAATTTTATTTATTTCTGTATGTGTATGAATGTACTGCCTGCATGCAAGTTTGTGCACCCGTGTTGTGCAATGCCGCGGAGGTCAGAAGAGAGTGTCGGATTCCCCTGGAACTGGAGTTCTCCTGGAATTGGAGTTTCAGACGGTTCTTGGCTGCCATGTGAGTGCTGGGGATCGAACCCGGGTCCTCTGTAAGAGTGGTTGGCACTTTTAACCACTAGGCTATCTCTCCAGCCCAGAACATCACAGTCTTAATCACCTTTATACTCCCTTCCCCGTTGGCACCAGTCCACAGCCCCCGACTGGAATTCTTATACTTTGTCATTTGTGTTAAGGCCTATTGGATCAAGTTAGTGTCTCTGGATGTTCCTCACCGTGAGTTCATCCACCAAGGTCTACTCAGCCTATCCAGTGTCCCTCACTTTAAGAAAATCAGCTTTTCTACACATGGAAGTAATCAGCTGCCAATATTTCTTCAGCTAAGATTGAGTTCTGCCGCCCATTTTCCCAGTTACATGCTGAGGTTTTGCCTGCATGAGTTTGCATGGGTCTTGTGCATGCTGACACCGTTGCTGTAGGTTCATATGAGCACAGTCCAAGGAGCTTGTAGGATGCTATTTCCACATGGTCATGCAGCTCCTCCCTGGCTTTTACAATCTTTCCGGCCCCTCTTCCTCAATGGTCCCTTAGCCCTGGATAAGTGAAGCTTAATATAGGAGTCCCGTCCAAGGACCCAAACTCTGCAGACTCCTAATCTCCACACTTTGGCCATTTGTGCCCCTTTGTGTTCCTGGACCTCTGTTGCCTGAGGAGGTTCATTAATGAGAGTTGAGAGATTCATTAGTGTCTTGGCCCCTTGTTCTATGTTGCGTGAGCCTTAGGTGTAGAGGTTGCATTGTAGATGTTCCACTTAGGCTTGGGCAATTCACATATATCTGTGTGTGACCAGTTGTGGTACTCTGTAATAGTCTCTGCCTAGTACAAATGAAGCTTCTTTGATGAATGGTGACTGGGATACTTGGCTGTAAATATAAAGATACACATTTTGTACTTAGACGTTACATTTATGTAGGGATGTGACAGCCTTAGGGATTTCTCTAAGATCTAGGACCTCTCCATCCATGTGTATTTGGCTATGTTTACAATACCACACATGTGTTTCCTCCCATTGAGTGGGATTTAAGTCTAATTAGGTAGCCATTGATTTCTCCCAAGATAAAAGTGCCACTACTGCACCAATGTCTTGTTCTAGAGGGTCATTGACTTGGTTATTTGGCCTTGAAGCTGGTGTTGGAACATTGGTTGACGTTCTCCCTTAGCAGCTTGCATAACGCTCTCCAAAGCTGTGAGAGCCAGCCTTCAGGGCATGTACATGGCTTCCAGGTTAGTCCCAGCTCCATTTCTCCTACCGCTCTTTGAATAAAGTCCTGCCTTAAGCAATAGGGTCTTGCCTTCAAGTTCTGGGAGACGATCAAGGGCTGTGTCAATAGCCCGTGTCATTTTGGGAGTCTCTTGGACTGCCCTGGCCAATTTTTATGCCTATGGTAGGCTATTAATCCAATCATTGGTTAAGGAGCTCTGTACAGATGTTTGTGCCTTGTAGGAGAGGATCTTTTCTCTTCTGCTCCTCTAGTGGGTTAAACCTATTGAGAAATACAACACAGGAGAGAGATACATGGAAATGGAAGTATTGGCATCAGTATTGAGAAGCTGATAAGCAAACAGCTTTCAGTCTGTGGCCACATGAGCTAATTAACATTTTACCATGATTAGCCAGACTTCCCTACCTGGGCCCAATCTTCTAGCGCACAGCACAATATACAAGCACAGGCTTCCACTTCCCTCTTCTACCTCCTGACAAGCTGACTGCGCTTGGAAACAGAGAATAACAGTCCCCCAGGAGCCCCGCAGTTACAAACAGAGACTGCCCAGAAGGGGCCTGAGTCTGGCAGGCTCTGTTGATTTTACTAAACTTGCCTATCAGAAAAATCACTCTACTTTCCATTTGTGCCTTGATCGATCTAGTTTCTTGAGATACAATTCTGTCCCTATTGTGGAATTTTTTAAAGACCGGATCAACCTAAAAGGCCTACAGTGAAAAGGAACGAGCTCCTTCACAGGACCTTCAGTCCACAGCCTCGCTCTGCCCCACTAGGAAGACAACCCTTTCAGCTGTTTCTTTCGCTATTCGCTTCCACGCTGGTGACTGGTATGCAGTGTGACTGGTATGCAGTGTGACTGGTAATTGCAGTAGCACTTAGGAATGGAGAGGCACACACAGCCTCCAAATCTGAGCTGGTCAAGTGAGGGCTTTCACCAGATCCTCAAGGCTACAGCCCAGGCTGGTGGCCTGTGCGCTGTGAACATCATAGTCCCGTACCGCAGGAGAGAACGGGGCAGATCACACACTGGTCCTTCAAGTTTTCAGCCTGCCATTTTCACTAACATTTTGTTGTTGTTTGTCAAATAAGGCACATGCTGTGCCAACAGTTTCACTCTCAACTTAGAAGTAGGAAAGCCAGAAATATAACTTAACTGGCGCTAATGACGGATTGTTGCAATCCCTGTTTTTTTTTTTTTTTTTTTTTTTCATTGAGTTTGTTCAATTTGGATGATATCTACTGATTTCATGTTTTGGTTTTAAGATTTAAAACTTATTACTTCCTTTTCTCCCAACTTGCTTTCGCTTTCCCTTCTTTTTTTTTTTTTTTTTTTTTTTTTTGGTCTTTTTTGAGACAGGGTCTCCGGTAGTCCCAGCTGTCCTGGAACTCACTCTGTAGACCAGGCTGGCCTTTAACTCACAAAGATCCGCCTGCCTCTGCCTCCCAAGTGCTAGGATTAAAGGTGTGGGCCACCACGCCTGGCATTCTGAGCAGTGTTACATCACAGCATTTATTGAAAAGGTTCCATGTTTATATTAGTAAGACCTCATAAACAGTGTTCACAGCTGGCCCAGGAAGTGTCCTGTGGTTTTGTCCTCTCTTGTGTGTGTAGTTCTTGACTCGTATTTTATCCTTCTATTTTCCCCACTCATTCCATGCAATCTTCCGCTGTTCGTCCCTAGATTTTTACTCAACAGCTCATACTAATCACATAATGTCTCGGTCCCATTTTCTTCCTGGCCCGGCCTATCCTTTCATCATAGTTGAGGCCAGGCTGTTCTCAGAGCGGCTCTGTTTCTGGTGGTGGCTCCAGCTGTGGCAGCTCCATCCTTGGTCCTCTTCTCTGAAAGCCTTTAGCATCTTCTCCTGACTTTTAGTCTAGTAGTTCTTTCCTCTTAAGTCATTTGGCCAACATTTAATTGGTTACCAATAATAAAACCTTTTTAATTCTTTTTTAATATAATTTTTATTAAACTTTTTCCATAGGTCATACATCATTTCTCAGTCGAATCTAGAATCCCTTCCCTGTCCGTGCCCCCCACCCCACCCAAGTCCCTGCACTCTGCCATACAGGTCCCGTATCTTTTTCTGAGGTCTTTCCAGAGTTTTTTTTTTTTTTTCGTTTCTTTTGTTGTTGTTTCTCCAATTCTATGCTACAGTATATATATATATATATATATATATATATATACACATACACATATCACTTAGATTGTAGGATTTTTTTTTCCTAAAAGACGTCATGTTTTCCTTAAGGAAGTGCTCAAAAGTTCCTCCTTGGCAATCCCAAACAACTATCAATCCTGCACTTTGCTCCACATGGGGGTCTTTCCTTCCCATGGTCCCCTAAATGAAGTCCAGTAAGCATATGTCCTGTCTCCATCTCCCTGCACTGGCCTCCATGATACAGCCCAGGTAGTCCAACAATGGCAATCTATATTCTGATGAGGCTGACATCCCCTTAGCTGTTTAGTCCATAAGGTGGGTATCTCTGTAGTCCCCATCTGGCATTGAAGAAAACTTTTTTAATTCTCAAAGAATACTATTTACATGCCTTTTTATTTTCTTGTTTACCTTATAATCTACTTTTATTATGTGAATGTGTAAAAAGTAGAAACTTTTTGGATTTTCTGAGCACACTTATTGACATTTTCAGTTCCAATTTACTAGCAAAGTGAACAAATGCATTTTTCATTATTAAGAAAGCAACCAGCCCAGATATAAGTAAGAGGGAGGGTATCTGGCTGGTGCAGTTAGCCTTTGTGAAATGCCACTTTCCAGCCTTTCTGTCTTCTGTGCTGTCTTCCTGGATTTATCATGGAGCAGATGTCTTAGAATTCTGGTAGTATCCTTTTCATCGCCCTTAGCTGTTCAAATGTGAATTATTGTGCTTACTGATAAGCTGTGCTCATAATAAATCCTGCAATAGGTCAGATAGCTCATGCTATCTCAAACACGGGAGATTCTATGGAGAGATGTAGATTATACATTTCTTTCATAAAGAGCATGTTGCCCTCTCGTGTATTTTCAGGCGGAATTCAACTCTCTTCACACTTATTTTGTAGTGCACTTACAATCACAGTTTTTTAGTAACAAACTTATCTTAGTGCTATTTTTGAGCCATAGTCTAGAATATTCTTTGCTTCAGTTATTCTTAGGCTCATTCCTCCATAGTTGACATATGGAAAATTATTTTCTCACAAACCTGTCTGTCTTTTTACCTTAGATTGTCTGAGGCAGGGGAATGTCCACAAATAAAAGGGAGGACTCTAGACTTCATTTTACCACTAAGTTTTACTGCTGAGGGTCATTTCCTGGGACTAATTTTTCCCTTTCATCTCTAAAGTAAACTATTCTTTAACATGAAAATGGGTCGTTTGGGTAGAATGAGTCACCAGGGGTCATTAGATGTGGGTGTAAAATTCATAATAGTGAACCACAGGAAGGTTCAGGAGGTTGATTGTGAATATAAACAAGGCAGAAATAAAATGGGCACCTGGGGGTGCAGGGATATTCCAGAGGACCTGCCTTTCCTTAGCTGTGACTTGTATGCAGGGTCATCCTAGAGTGGAACAAACCCCCTTCAAGCTTGATGTTCTCTGTATTTTCCAATGTTTTATTCATTTATAAAGTGTTTCCTTAGCTTTAAAGTAGGGTGTTTTAGGTGTGGTCTAGATTTTGTTAGTTCTGTATGTGAAAGCACATTATCAAATAGAAGAACTTATATCTGCTTAGAGTTGAACTGCCAAGTGAATTAGTTCATATCATTTTTAAATGAGGGCATGGAAATAACATATAAATCTCCCCCCCCACCCAATACTAAACAACACTTTTTAAAAAAGCTAGATTCTGGGTTATAACAAACCTTATTGACTAAATTTGCTAAATTTGTTGTCATGACAGTTTTCACTTTAAGCTAATTAGAAGCTAACTGGGATACTTCAAGACATCAATTTGGTCTGGAATTGGACAGGATTTCATAGCTTCTTTAATGTGATAACTTTTTTTTGGTCTTTTTTTTTTTCTTTTATTGTGTGTATGAATGTGCTGTCTGTATGTAGGTTTGTGCGCCGGTGTCGTGCAATGCCATGGAGGTCAGAAGAGGGTGTTGGATTCCCCTGGAACTGGAGTCTAAGACAGTTCCTAGCCGCCATGTGGGTGCTGGGGATCGAATCTGGGTCCTCTGCAAGAGCAGTTGGTGCTCTTAATCGCTAGGCCATCTCTCCAGCCCCTTTTTGGTCTTTTTGAGACAGGGTCTCCCTGTAGTCCCAGCTGTCCTGCAACTCACTCTGTAGACCAGGCTGGCCTTAAACTCACAAAGATCTGCCTGCCTCTGCCTCCCGAGTGTAGGATTAAAGGTGTGCGCCACCACACCTGGCTTGATGTGATAAATTTATCTCTATCACGTGTATATTATTGGTGGGTTATTGAATATAAATGTCTAAAACACGTACCTGTGGCTGGCATGTAGGGCATCTTACTCATTCACACCCTTCCTTTGTTTTTCCTCAGTTCCCTCCTTTTCTCTTTTATTGTTTCCTCTTTCAAAGTCCAGAAGGTCCAGAACAAGCCAGGAACTTTAGAACATATATGTTAATTTATGATGAATTGGGAAGGCTACACAGCTGTGTTTTAATCAGTTCAGAGTCCTTTAAAATAAACAACATGGGATCAGAATGACTGAGTTGTATTTATATGCCATCCACAAATTTACCTGTGTTCCAAGCAGATAAAACAGTTTACAACATAGGAGAGGACTGGGAATGTAGCACACTTGATAAACTGCTTGCCTAACCTGTTTAAAGCCCTAGGGTTGATCCCCCAGCGTACCATTAAATCAGGTGTGGTGGCATATTTCTGTAACCCTAGCGTTTGGGAGGTAGGGGCAAGAGGATTAAAAGTTCAAGGACATCCTCCTCAGCCTCATAGTGAGTTGAGGTCTGTCTGGCATGAGCTCAAATATCCAAATGAAAACTAACAAACAAAACCTAAGAAAGATGCATACAAACCATATTGATTCTTAAATGTAACTATCTTATTCAGAATGAGAATATTTTGGCATAAGAAGCTTACTATATGTTTGCCAAATTTATAATGTTAGTTCAGCAAATATTTATGGAGTGCTTGAATAGTATAAATAAATTAAAATAGCATAAAATGGGGCTGGAGAGATGGCTCAGAGGTTAAGAGCACTGGGTGCTTTTCAGAGGACCAGGGTTTGGTTCCCATTACCCACAAGGTGTCTTAAATGTCTTTCCATAACTCCAGTTCCAGGGGAATCCAGCGCCCTCTTCTGACCTCCACAGGCATTGCATGCATGGGTATTCTTAAATACATGAAGACAAAACACTCATATATATATATATATATATATATATATATATATATATAATAAAAATGTATTAGCATAAAATTAATGAATGTCAAATATGGAAGTACCATGGAATCCTGGAGAAAAATACACTCCTGCATTAGAATCCACTGTTCAGAAACCATCGTGCAATTTTGGATGTGCGGACATACAGAAGTCATACTGCTAGGTTCCTGTCATGGGAAACTTAATCATTAGCTAAGCATGTCTGTAAGTACCCTAAGGTCATTCACCTAGTCCTAGTCCCCTGGTGCAAATGTGGTTGTCAAAACCTGATGTTCAAAAACACTGAATATACTCTAAATCTTAGATTTTCTCTCACGAGGAGATCTAAGGATGTATCTTTTAATAGCATATAGCAAATCTTCTTTTAGGACTCTTTTCCAACTCTACGATCTTACTTCTTGTGACTAAAATTGAATAGATGATATAGGGGCTTGTGTAGAAAAGAGGTTTGTTTAGTTCACTGTGGGTAGCTTCCCATTTCAGACAGTGTGAGGCAGACTCTGGCTCTAGTGACGAGGGGCCCATGGCAGAAGGTAGAGGGCAGATGGGGAACTGAAGAAATCACTTCTTGAGCCAGTAAGCACAGAGAGAAAGGGTGGGTAGGGAGAAGGAGGGGGGAAGAAGAGGGGAAGGAGGGAAGGAGAGACAGAGAAGAGAGAGCATGCCTGAGTTCTGGGTGAGGGTAGGTTTGCTTCTTTTATAACCACTCTCTCTAGAGCATTAAGGGTTACAAATGAACTGCCTACTTACTGAGAGTTTCCAGGTTTCCAGGAACCTAAGGCCTTCCAGTGATGTCCCATCTCTTAAAGGTCCACAGTACCTTTCAAGACCACAACTCTGATGAGCAGTCTTCCAATCACATGTATCTTTGGGAGACCATTTAACCAAAGTAGAAACAACTGTCTTGCTTGTGTATCTCACCGACATCTCCAACAATCCTATAACAGCTGTCTCATTTGGCTGACTGTCCCCCTAGCTCAGTCTGCACAGACTTCTTTTTTTCTTTTTTCCCTTTTTGAGACAGGGTCTCCCTGTAACCCCAGCTGTCCTGGAACTCATTCTATAGACCAGGCTGGCCTTGAACTCTCAGAGTGCCTCTGCCTCTTGAGTGCTGGGATTAAAGGCATGTACCACTGCTCCTGGCTACACAGAATGTTTTGTTTCTTCTCCCCTGCCTGCCCTTGCTCTGCTCTTTATTATTAGTTCAGTTTATTGTTTCTGACATCCAGGTTTCCTTTCCCCTTTATCTAGATTCTATGTATGGGGTATAGAATTCTGTGCAAGGTTTCTGAAATCTTTCTTTGTAGGATGGTATAACTATTGATCAAAACTATTCTATTTTTAAAATATCATTGATACAGTGTGTGTGTGTGTGTGTGTGTGTGTGTGTGTGTGTGTGTTAGGAGAGAGAAAGCTGAGCTAGACTTCTCAGTAAACAGTCCAGATAGCATTTTATTGCTACTTTAGATAGAAATAAGGGCCAGTTTTCCTTATATCCCCAAATACCCTGAGCCTTTACTATGTTATTTGAGTAATGAAATTTTTTGTTTCTCTTCCTCTTTCTTGGTTGTGGGTCCTTTGATCAGAGATCTTATTGATCCTTAGATAGCCACAAGAACTGAACCATAGTGCCTTTGAAAACGTATTTGTGTAACTTCTAGTGGGAAACCCACGGAGAAGTTAATTCCAGACGAAGGACAGAGCAAGGAGGAGATGTAAAGTTAACGGGCTACATCTTCCACGCAGGGACCAGCAAGGCACATGTTGCAGAGCACGGGTGGGAGTGTAGGAGGCAGGCATGGTAGAGAGTTGGGTGGAGGGAAGAGCTCTGGACTTCCATCTCTGTGGGTTGTTCATCTCTGATTCCTCTCCATGATCTGTAGTGGGAGAAGGGCTGTGAGAAAGCCAGGCTGGGTTTGCAAGGGTAGCACCTCACCAGAAGGGGCATCTGGTTCTGCGATTTGTTCAGACAGTGGTGGTATGTGAAGAAGAAAAAGGAGGAAGCAAGAGTGTGAAGGTTGGGATGCAAGTTAGGATTTCAACCAAATCTAAGAATTGGCTTTAGTATCTTGAAGTCAGGGGGCCATCTGTCACAGAATCAACAGGTGTTCCTTCTAAGGTGGGGGGGGCAAAGCCTGAGTAATGGTCACTGTGCTATCTCTGCCCCTCACCAGCTGCAGTACACTCCCCACACTTTCTGTCTAGTTCTACTGAGCTCGGCTCTTTCATGTCTATGGCATCAAGGTCATGTGCGGTCTCCAAAGCCCCTGCCTTGAATAGGCCAATTTCACAGCATGTGGATATGACTTGTCTCAAATAAAGCCAGAGCATCAGACTATTATTGAGACAAAAATCTCTGTTTGATAAATGTTGAGACAGGCAGTGGAAGACATCTATCTGATGACATTGCTACCTTCATCCGTTATATGAAATGATGAATGGTCACAGACAGGGTCATTTTGCTTGATGGCTTTGATGAAATCATGGCAGCGACCCATCATGGCTGCTGCTAAAACCCTTTATGTATAGAGAATGCACTGTAACAAGTACTAAGAATCCAAGAGAAGTGTCGTTATCTACGCAAACTGGAGTAGTGCGGGATTGGAAGTGTGTTCTTCTGTGCAGTAACATGGACTGGAACCCCGAGGGTTGTCCCCATGTGTGGTGACTGGTGATGGGCCTCCTGCCCACCCTCTACCCCTTCTTACCTCTGGAAGCTGGAACACAGCCAGATGGTCTGAGGAGCTCCGAGAAGAACTCTCTTCCTCTTGTCCCTTTCAACTGTGGTCAGAATTATATCTTTAAGACAACCTGTATCATTATTCTAATGGTTTACTTCCTACTAATTTCTCATCACTAAAACAAATTTCCTACTTTGGTGTGAGCTGTTATAAAGCCATTCTCCAGCCTATTTATCAAGTCTCTTACTTCTATATTTCCTAGATCCCCCTATAGAATGGACCATGTCAGATCTCCTATATTCTAGATTGCTTTCATATTGCTGTGATTAAAACACTCTGACCAATTACAATTTGGAGAAGAAAGGGTTTATTTGACTACAAGCATATCTCATGAACTCAGGTAGAAATCTGTAGCACAGACCATGCAGAAATGGTGCATACTGGCTTGCTCCCCCGTTCTCTGCTCAACCTGCTTNCCATACATAAATAAACAAATATATAACTAACACAAGACATTTTAATTTATTCTTTTTTATTTATTATTTTCATTTAGTATTCTTCAATAAAAAAGAAAATAACAACCTAACAATAAAGAAACAGGAAAAATAAAGAAATAAGTAAATAAAAATTAAATAGAAAATGAATGAAAGAATAAATGAATAAATAATAATTTTTAATTTAATTTTATTTATTTTTGTATGTGGATGAGTGTGCTGTCTGCATGTAGGTTTGTGCACCCGTGTCGTGCAATGCCGCGGAGGTCAGAAGAGGGTGTCGGATTCCCCTGGAACTGGAGTTCTCCTGGAGTTGGAGTTTCAGACGGTTCTCAGCCGCCATGTGGGTGCTGGGGATCGAACCCGGGTCCTCTGTAAGAGTGGTCAGCGCTCTCAACCGCTAGGAATAACCTTCCTAGGGGTGGCTCCGCTCACAGAGGGCTGCCCCTCCATATCACTCAACAATGAAGAAACTGCCCCACAGACATAGCTACAGTCCAATGGAGGAAATTCTTCACTTGAGGCTTCCTCCACCCATGTTCCTGGAGAGCCCGCCCTTTGTTGATCACGCACACCACTCTGCCCTGGCCTTGAGTGCCTTTGTCTCCATTCCCAACCAGTTTAATCCTTCTGCTCTTTTTCATTTGTTTTTTAAATTCATCCACAATTTTATTATATATTAACATTACTGTATTTTACATAATATACATACACTAAATGCTGTACTTTGGTCACCTCTCCCTTGATCCTCTTTTCCCCTTCCTCTTCCCAATAAGTCCTCCTCCAAATTCTGTGTCCTTCCTATATGTTTGTGGCTTACTGCATTTAACTAGGGTTTCCCGCAGGAGCATGGGTGGGGGTAACTTATGACTGTTGTCAGCCCTGCATGGGACATCTATGTCACCTGCTCCTAGGCTCCAGGAACATCAGGGAGGAGGGCAGAAAGAATGTAAGAGCTGGAGGGTGGGAAGAAGTGCTGTGAAATGCTGTCTTCTGATTGTGACGTGGACAATGCACTCATGAACTCAGCTGCTGTGGTTTCCTGTGCAAGACTGGGCCCAACAACGAGGACCTACAGACAGCTAATGGCTGCCGGGCTGGGAGGTCATAGTCCTCAGTAGTGTGCACTGGAAAGTCTCCCTTCTGCTCTTGTAGGGTTCAATTCATGCAAACCTTGTAGGTGGTCCTTCTTCCTCATCATCCCATGAACCTCTCTGCCCTACTAGGATCCTGTAACCTGCTGCAACTATGTGGGCTCTGACTATATTCTACTTGGCATTTAAATTTATCGTGCATGTATTTTTCTCAATGAAATCTATTTTCTGAGGCTAGAGCCTGTTTCTTCATCTTTGTATCACACAGAGAATGTCTTGAATGTATATGTTAAAATTAATTGAATTGGCTGTGGTTTTGTAACTCAATTGGTTCATTTCTATGTGTGTGCATTGATTAAAACTTAAATTTTAACATGGTTTGGCTGTAAGGTCTGTCACCATTCGCTTCTTTATTTTAAGGTTTTACCCAGCATTGCTTGGTTATAATTTAAAAAATTAATGTTTTTATTTTCATTTTAATATTCTATTAGAGCATTGCCTATTAATACTATCATAAGACAAAACAGTTGCTTCTTTGGGGCTAGGTTCTGGCAACATTGTGAAGTAGGCAAAGATTATTTCTGACAACCTTGTGGTTATGACTCCTTTAGTTGTATGTAAAGAAAAATGATTCTTCCTCAGGTAAAATAGGTTTGGAAGGAAGAGGTGGGTAAGGCTGTTTGTAGCTGAGGATTGGAAACAAAGCACTGTAAGCCTTACAGAAAATACAACTTCAGAATCAGGGGCCCCAGGAAAACATAGCAATCGGTTCTTTTTATTATCACACATCTCACATCTGGCCTAGGGACTGCCTTCTCCAGCTCCGCATCTGATCTCTAGGCTCACATATGGCCATGCTAGCTGTGGCTGTCTTCTGTCCTTCCTCAATGAAGTCACAACAATAGGAAGTCTGACCGCATCAGCCCTGCCGGTGGGTAGGTTGTCTTGGGTGATATGTCCACACATAAAGTCAACTGTGTCCCTACAGCCAGGCTGCACAGGTCACCAGCAGATGGCATTGTCATGCTGCCTCTCTTCATTCACTGTCATTCAGCTTCCCCTTTCCTTCCCGCCATTCATTTTTTTATACTTAAGCCCTTCCTCAGAGAGCTGAAGTCCTTCATTCCAAACCTTCTTCTCAGAGGAAAAGTGACTTCTCAAAACCTTATTTTGGTATAAACTACTTTGCTTGTTGCTTTACGTATATTCATGATTGACTGCAAATGTCACATTTTTCTGGCCACCTTGCATCTTTTTAAAAACTCAAATTAAGAAATTTACTCCTGTCTGGCATGGTGGCACACGCCTTTAATCCTAGCACTCGGGAGGCAGAGGCAGGCAGATCTTTGTGAGTTCAAGGCCAGCCTGGTCTACAGAGCGAGTTCCAGGACAGCTGGGGCTACAGGGAGACCCTGTCTCAAGAAGAACAAAAGAAAAGAAACTGACTCCTGATTCTTTCACAGCTTGGATTGGGTGACACGCACAAAAAATAATCCCCCCAAATAGTTTCTTATTATTATGCAATACTTTACCAATGACAGCATCATCACCATATTGTCTTATTCTTATTCCTAGAACATGATTATTGCATGTTGCTCAGAAATAGCATCTATATTTTCAAGTGACAGAGAACCCTCGCCACTCACTGAGGTATGTACCTCTCCTTTAAAATTATATTGGATTCACTGACAGATGTTCTTTTACTATGGAAATGGAGACACAACACATAATGAATTTCAAGTATAGAGGGCCTTACTCTCTTAATTCACATGAAAAAGTAGTAATGCTTATAATATGCAGCATATGTTTATAATAGCATATTATTTTGGTTAAAAATTATTTGTTAAAAATACTCTGTTAAAAAACCTAAGCTAGTACAGACAATTGCAAGAGGGTCATTTAAAAATATTATGTCAGGGCCTGGAGAGTTGGCTCAGCTGTTAAAATACTGGCTGCTGGTGCAGAGGACCTGGGTTTAAATCACAGAACATACATGACAGCTAACAAAAACTGTAGTTCCAGGGGATCCAATATCCTCTTCTGTCTTCTGCAGGCACTATATGACATGGGTACATTTACATACATGCTGACAATATAGTCATAAACATAAAAATAATAAATTAAAAAAATTTCAAATCTACCATTCAGAGAAAAACCTCTATTAGGATTTGGACAATATCTAGAATTTTCTCTATATGTAGATAAACTTTAAAATTTTCACACCAGTGAGAACATACTTTACATGCATCATTAAGCTAGCTATTTTCATTGACCAGTATTGTCATGGAGATTTTTGTGTGTGAAAAGTCTACTTTACCATATTTAATGTCTTACAATAGTTTCATGTATTTGTGTGCCAAGCACTGTTTACTTAAATGAATAACTACTGGTGGATCTTGTAGCTCATGAGGTCTGAGTGTGTGTATGTATGTATGTATATATGTATGTATATGTATATGTATCTATATGTATTCATGCATATATGTGTTTATGTGTGTATATGTGTATGTTTAAAATGTTCATAATACAAAATTGATAATTGCAGGCATTTGAGGTACTGCTCAGTGGTGTTAAGTTCAAATGTTTCACGACTACAACCTTCATCCATTTCCAGAGCTTTTTCATCATTGCAAGTAGAAACTCTGTATTCATTAGATAATTAACTCCTCATCCCTCACCACCGCTCCCTCCTCTGTTGGTGACCTCTTTCTACTCTCAGTCTCTGAATTCTCCTATTCCTGATAAGTCACATAAATGGAATGTGTGATCCTTGTCCACTTCTATCTAGTTTACTTAACTTGGCATAATATTTTAAAGTTATTCATGGTATGTATCAGTACTCTAGTCCTTATTTATTTATTTGTCCTTTTGAGACGGAGTGTCCTCGTAGCCCCAGCTGGCCTGGAACTCACTCTGTAGACCAGGCTGGCCTTGAACTCACAGAGATCCACCCGCCTCTGGCTCCCAAGCACTAAGATTAAAGGCCTGCACCACCACGCCCAGCAAGTCCTTATTTTATTTGCATTGTATCTATACCATATTTATTTATCCATTCATCTTTTATTTTTTATTTTTATTTTTTTGGTCTTTTTGAGACAGGGTCTCCCTGTAGCCCCAGCTGTCCTGGAACTCACTCTGTAGACCAGGCTGGCCTTGAACTCACAAAGATCCGCCTGCCTCTGCCTCCCAAGTGCTGGGATTAAAGGCATGCTCCACCACGCCCGGCCCATTCATCTTTTAATAGGCATTTGTTTCCTTCCACTTTTTGACTATTCTATTACATGTGTATATCTATTTGAGTGCTGGTTTCAATTGCGGGGGGGGGTACATACAAACTTGGATGTGGAATTACTAGATCATGTTGCAATCTTTTTTATCTCCATTTTTATTGATGTTTTGTGTATTTCATACATCATTTTTCAATTCAGTTCAGGCATATTTCCCTTTCCCTTTCCCTTACCTCCACCCCACCCCACCCCAGCCCATGCAATCTGCCATAACTGTCCTGCATCTTTCTCTCAGTCGTTTTTTCATGCTTAGGAATTCATATTTTCCTCCATTAATTTTATATTACTCTAAAATATGGATACATACTGTTCGCCCATATACAGTAATTACAGAGTCTGAGAATAATTGGTGGGTGGATTCTAGAGCCCGTTGAGAGATTCACATTATAACAACATAGCTGCCTTCAGATAAGCAGAAATATAACAATATCGTCATTCAGCTTGCCTTTCATCTGGGGGATTTGGTGTTTGCATCCACAAGTGAGGGAAACCATTCTCTGTTTGTCTTTCTGGGATTGTGTTACTTCACTCAGCATAATGGCTTTGAGCTCCATCCTTTTACCTGCAAAGTTCATGATGCCATCTTTCTTTACCACTGAATAGTACTCCATTGTGTAGATGTACCACATTTTTGTCATCCACTTGTCTCTTGAGGGGCATTTGGGTTGGTTCTAGCTCTTTGCTATTTTGAAGAGAGCTGCAGTAAACATGGATGTGCATGTATCTTTGCGGTAGAATGAGTCTTTGGGTTATATACCCAGGAGTGGTATGACTGGGTCAGGTGGTAGGCTCATTTTGAGTCTTTTAAGGGTTCTCCACACTGCTTTCCATAGTGGTTGTACAAGTTTACATTCCCACCAGCAGTGGATGAGTGTTCCCCTTTCCCCATAACCTCTCCAACATCTGTTGTCTTTTGTTTTCTTTTCTTGTTGTTGTTGTTTTTCTCCAGGAATATGTTTTACTTCCATGTGGGACTGCCAACGTGAGCCGCCTGCAGACACGTGGTGGGACCAGACAGCATGGCAGGGGGCAGGGCAGAGGGAGGGGGACAGAGAGAGGCAGACAGAGACAGAGAGGGACAGAGAGAGAGCGGGGGTGGGGGCAGAGAGAGAAATGGCAGCTGGTGCCCACCCATTTATACCCATGGGCCGGGGCATCAGGTATAGGGGAAGGGGTCAGAAGATTGGCAGCTTCTGGAGGAAGTGGGCACTTGCGTGCCCCTTGGGATTCTGGTAATCGCGGACCTAACATTCCAGCCTTTTGCTTATGATGAGGAAATGGGGCACTGTTCTCTCTCTTCTGTATCTGCTTCAGAGCTGATCCGGGGTGAAGTCTTGGGGGAACAGCTGTCAGGCTGGAGGGTTAGAATCCGGTTTCCCATTTTAAAACTGGTTTCCCATTTTAGCTGCTCTGGGTGCTCTGCCCGGTGGGTTTGATCCAGATCGATAGTGGCCAGTACTTTTAGTGGACCGTTTTCTCTGCAACTGAAAAGACAAGCTGGTTGAGTCTTACATGAGTATACCAGTACAGGGACTTCACAGTACCAACAAGGGGTTACTAGGTGCATTAGCAATTGGAGGGTCCCTGTCTAGGGTCTGCAGAGGGAAGGAGGACTTGTACCCTGGTTTGAGGAATTGGAAAAAAGTTTTAGTACACAGAGCTCTAGAATGAGGACCAGCTTTAGTACACAGACTCCAGAATGAGAGCCATAACCATGAGAATAGAAAAGGTGGTATTTTCTGGCATGACACATTAAATCTGTCATCTATCTCTGAGATATTTTCTTTTTTGTTTTTTTTAAATTTTTTATTTATTTTCGTATGTGTATGAATGTACTGTCTTCATGTAGGTTTGTGCACCCGTGTCGTGCAATGCCACAGAGGTCAGAAGAGGGTCTCGGATTCCCCTGGAACTGGAGTTATCCTGGAATTGGAGTTACAGACGGTTCTCAGCCACCATGTGGGTGCTGGGGATCGAACCCGGGTCCTCTGCAAGAGTAGTTGGTGCCCCCAACCGCTAGGCCATCTCTCCAGCCCAAGATATTTTCTAACATGACATAGTAGATTCCTAACTTGGCACGGTAGGTCTCTCACCTATCTCTATTTTCTTTTTTTAAATTTTTTTTTTTTTTTATTTCTTTATGTGTATGAATGTACTGTCTGCATGCAAGTCTGTGCACCCGTGTCGTGCAATGCCGCGGAGGTCAGAAGAGGGTGTCGGATTCCCCTGGAACTGGAGTTCTCCTGGAATTGGAGTTTCAGACGGCTCTCGGCCGCCATGTGGGTGCTGGGGATCGAACCCGGGTCCTCTGTAAGAGCGGTCGGCGCTCTTAACCGCTAGGCCATCTCTCCAGCCCCTATCTCTATTTTCTAACATGACACAGTAGATTCCTAACTTGGTACAGGTCTCTCACCCATGTTTCTGGTAATAAGCTATTTCATTTTCTCTTCTTTAGATTACAATTTCCTGTTGGGGTGTTTAAAACCACACAGTTAGCTCAGATAAATTAAGTTTGTTTTGGTGTTAAGGTCAGTTGAGGTTCTGGTCCTTAGGGGATCACTCAGGCCTTGCACCTGGCTCTCTTCACCAGTTCCATCTATGTGAGGACAAAGTCAGGCCTTGCTTGACCACAGCTTCCCTTTGAAGCATGAGGGGTTTCTTCTCTATATGGACTTTCCTCCCTTGACTGGACACTGGCAGGATGAAGTCCTTCTAAGTGAATGTCCAAGACTTTCCTGGTGCGGGATGACTGGTGACTTGCTGCCACAGGACATGCACAAAGTTGTGGATGCAGGATCCTAGGACCCAAGTCAACCTCAGAGGGTAGGGGCCAAAATATTGTCCCTTCAAATCCCTCTTGCTAAATCAGGTTGGAGCTTTAAGTGTGGTTGCTAAACCTCCAAGAGGATTATTTGAATTAATTTGATGCTTTAATTACCATATAACTCCTAAGTAAAGCTTGAACATTGGAGCCTGGTGGTAGTGGCTGCAGCACAGGCTAGAAAAGGATGCTATTTACTGGCTTGTGTTGTTGCTGGTTCATATTCAACCTATTGTATACAATATAGAAATATCTGGCCAAGAATGGCATCGCCCACAATAGGCACAGGCCAGTCCAATGAAGGCAATTATTGAGGTTCCTCAGCTTAGGTGTATCAAGTTGACATTAGGTCATTTAGGTACTCAAAGTACAATGATTTAAACCACGCAAGGCAAAAGGTTCTAACATAGCCTATGAAACAAACACAAGATAATAAAGAGGTTAAAACCAGTACCTTCTCAAATGAAGGCCATGTCACTTGTCCCCAGATTTTGAATTATAGCTTTGAAAAGGAAAAGGAAGGGGGGCATTGTCACATACCACCAGTAGACAGGAAATGCTTAGGGCTCACCCAAATTGGTTACATTCAGACTGTCCGTGTGGTCACTGGAAGTAAAATCTATTTCTCTTAAAAATATTAAAAGTAACATGTGCAAAGTATAACAGATATATAAAACAATTTTAGTATGTATGGGTAACTCTATATATGTCTGTTTCACTTGAGGCTGTAACAAGGTATGTAGTACCTGGTAGGTGGAACATAATTTCTTGTATATGCCATAATTACATTATAGAATTAAAAGTGAACAGTACTTCATGCATACACTCATAAATAAGTTTCTGATGAATAAAATTGGCGATGACACTTTGTAAAGGTTGTACTAAGCAGAGGAACATGCATTGTAATCATACACAGACAGATCTTAATATGCTGTTTAACAATGTCATACACATACACACATGTATCCACACATTCCTTTAAGAGATTTTTTTTTGGTCTTTTTCGAGACAGGGTCTCTCTGTAGCCCCAGATGTCCTGGAATTCACTCTGTAGACCAGGCTGGCCTTGAACTCACAAAGATCCACCTGCCTGCCTCTGCCTCCCAAGTGCTAGGATTAAAGGTGTGCACCACCATGCCTGGCTTCCTTTAAGAGATTTTTTTTTGTCTTTTTTCGAGACAGGGTCTCCCTGTAACCCCAGCTGTCCTGGAACTCACATTGTAGACCAGGCTGGCCTTGAACTCACAAAGATCTGCCTGCCTCTGCCTCCCAAGTGCTAGGATTAAAGGCGTGCGCCACCACACCCAGCTCCTTTAAGAGATTTTTATCCTAGTGGTTGTACTGAACCATCACATGCAGTGGAAAAAACACCTTTAGAAATATTATTTAAAACATGCAGCTCTGATTAACTGCACTGCCAAGGCTGAGATGACGTCTTGCACCTTTGGTTCTAAAACTATGAACTTATTGAAATACTTTAACAAATGATGGAAAACAGAATTATGTATAATAATTAAAGAACTGACAGTATCAAAGGTACTTAGGCTTTTCATTGAAGGGAAGAGATTGCAGGTGAAGCAATGTGCCACTGTCCAAGTACCAGAGTATGAATGAATCCAGGGATTTTTAAAATGGTCTCTGGTCAGAAGGATGGTGACATAGCACAGGAGAAAAAGAAAAGAAAAAAATCTGTTAGTGAACCTGTGAGGGTTAAAAATCAGGTCTTCAGATGTCTGGAAACAAGAAAAAAACTGGAAAAGAAAATTTTTAGTTGTAATACCAGTGGAAAAAAATAATTTGGACAAGAAATAATTTGGATAAGAAATAAAACCTTCAGATAAACAGTGTAGAAACCTAGGAACTGGGGTTCAAATCTGGCCTGTGAAAAAATTTAAGAGGCATGCCAAAAGTAAACTTCGCTTTTTGTTTTCATGTTTGTGCACAACATAGAATAAAAGAAGTTTGAAGTGGCCACTTTGTTTGGACAAAAAACACACAGGAGAACATGGACATGTGACAATTACAAAGACACATTGAAGAACGGTTATAACACACAGACAGGTTGGACACATGACCTAAATATATCCATTAACTCTGAACAATGGGAAAATCCCCTTTTATCTAAAGTTGTCCATCATTGTCCAGGGCTGTGGAACCATTAATTGCAGTTATCACATTTACAAAGAATCACTTAGAGTTTAAGACATCTGCTTAGGTGTACGCCTGCAAAGGATGGTGGACAGGGCAGGCAGGAAAATCTGGTGGCTTGTGCATATTACTTGCTAATTTAGTGAGAATAAATTTAGTTAGTGGAAAAAGAGGCTTGCATCAAGAAACAGAGTAAAATGGGGTTTATAAAGAAAAAACAATGAAATGAAAAATGCCAAAATCTGAAATAATCCCTTAAAATTAGGCAAAAGTCTTGTAAACAGAATATAAAATACCGAACTAAAACACTGTTTATTAAAAAGCCAAATGATGTAAAAATCTCAAACAAAAGCCTGTAAAAATTAACTATCTATACAAAAGTAAAAAATGAAAATTGATTGTATTTTTGAAATGGATGAAAAACCCATAAAATCAAAACTTGGTTACTCTAAAACCCAAAAACCAAAATTGTGAAAGGATCAGAATATGCCATTAAATAAATTGTAAGAGAATTAGAATATAAAAATATAGAAATAGAATATGACATTAGTTATTATAAGGTCCGATGTAAATTTAGGCTTTTTGTTTGAATGTGGGGTGGGGAAAAAAGCTGCATGGTAGCAGAAAACCTGCATGGCAGGGGTGGCAGGTGCAGTGGGGCAGCAGGGAAGGCACAGAAAAAGAAAAAAAGACTGCAGAGAGGAGAGGAAGAGAGGGAGAGGGAGAGAGAGAGAGAAAAAAAAAGATAAGTGAAGTCTTTTTAGTCTCAAAAGCGCCACCCGAGGACCAAGGAGCATCCATCTCAGTGTCAAGTGGTGCTGGTCAGAGACCCTAGGTCTGGACGACCAGCGTGGAGGTCTCTGAGTTGGGGGCTGCAAGCCTGTGAAGTTGGCGTCCCCAAAATCACAGGGGAGGCCAGAATTCGGTTCCGGATTCTGTCCTCAGCATCCTGGAGGACAGTAATCTGGATAGAAAAAATTGGGGGAACCCTGATTATGCCAGCACTCAGGGGTCCGAAATGGAATGGAGGATAATGGGAGACTAAAAAGAATGAAGGAAGAGAGGGAAGACAGAGGCAGAAAGCAGTAGGTTAGAATTCAGACAGGAAATGTTGATGCAGAGAGGGCAGCTGGGGGGGGGGTGGCAGAACACACACAGGGATCACAGAAGGTAGGGGTGGGAGATGGACTCTCCCCTCACTCAGGTGCCCGTCTGGCACTCTAACTCTCATGCACAGTCACACAGGGATAGAGTAGGGTGGTGTAAAGAGAAGGTACCTCATCCTGAAATGTGGAAGTTGTCTGGAGAAATACCCGGCTGGCAGGTCCAGGGGTTGCAAAAAGTTTCTTAGGAAGTCCTTTTCAGGGTGAGAGCTGGTGAGCCCTCTAACAGACCAAAACGCCAGCAAGCAAGCATCTCGAACCCTGACCGAGTCATGGCACCATAATGTTAGGTTATAAAAAGGCATGATAACCCCATAAAAAGCACATGAGGCTTAGGTCACTCCAGGAACGTGCTTTACTTCCATGTGGGACTGCCAGCGTGAGCCGCCTGCAGACACGTGGTGGGACAGGACAGCATGGCAGGGGGTAGGGCAGAGGGAGGGGGGCAGAGAGAGGCAGACAGAGACAGAGAGGGACAGAGAGAGAGCAGGGGGGACAGAGTTGTCTTTTGTTTTCTTGATCTTAGCTAGTTGTATCGGAGTGAGATGATATCTGAGAGTGGATTTAATTTGCATTTCCTTAATTATTAATGATGTTGAACACTTAAAAAAATTTTTTTATTAATTTTATTTATTTCTGTATGTGTATGAATATACTGTCTGCATGCAAGTTTGTGCACCCGTGTCGTGCAATGCCGTGGAGGTCAGAAGAGGGGGTCGGATTCCCCTGGAACTGGAGTTCTCCTGGAATTGGAGTTTCAGACGGTTCTCAGCCGCCATGTGGATGCTGGGGATCGAACCCGGGTCCTCTGCAAGAGCGGTCGGCACTCTTAACCGCTAGGCCATCTCTCCAGCCCAGATGTTGAACACTTTTTAAGATGTTTCTCAGCCATCTTTACTTGCTTACTGGTGAAGCTCTTTATTCCATCTTTTGAGTAGGTCATTTGTCTTACTTCTTTGTTTTATGAGTAGTTTATATATTCTTGATGTCAGTGCTCTGTCAGATGTATCACTGGTAAAGATTTCCTCCCACTCTGTGGGTTTTCTCTTCACCTCCTTGATTGTTTCACTGTACAGAAGCTTTTGAGTTTGATGAGGTTCCATTTGTCAATTGTTGACCTTACTTCTCGTGCAGCTGCTGTCTGATTTAGAAAGCCTTTTCCTACGCCTATGTCTTGTAGGTTGTTGCCAACTTTTTCTTCTATCACCTTCAGAGTTTTGGACTTCACATTGAGATCATTGATCCACTTGGAGTTGATTTTTGTACAGGGTGAGAGATAGGGGCTTAATTTGGTTCTTCTACAGATCATGATCCAATTTTGCCAGCACCATTTGCTGAAGATGCTATTCTTTCTCCACTGAGGGCTTTTTGTCTCTAGGTCAAATATGAGGTGGCTGAAATTGTATGAGTTCAAGTTTGGATCTTCAATTTTGTTCCATTGGTCAACTGGTCTGTTTTTGTGCCAGTACCAGGCTGTCTTTATGACTGGCCTTGTAATATAGTTTGAAGTCTGGTAGGGCAATCCCCCTGTATTACATTTTTTACTCAGGGTTGCTTTAGCTATTCAGGGTCTTTTGTTTTTTATATGAATTTAAGGATTTTTTTTTCCAAGTCTGTGAAGAAGCTCCTAGGGATTTTGATTGGGATTGCATTGAATCTGTATATCAATTTGGGTAAAATGGACATTTTTTTTGGTCTTTTTGAGACAGGGTCTCCCCGTAGCCCCAGCTGTCCAGGAACTCACTCTGTAGACCAGGCTGGCCTTGGTCTCACAAAGATCCTCCTGCCTCTGCCTCCCAAGTGCTAGGATTAAAGGCGTGCACCACCATGCCTGGCTAAAATGGACATTTTTACTATGTTAATTTTCTCAATCCATGAGCATGGGAGGACTTTCCATCTTTTGATGTCATTTTCAGTCTCCTTCTTGAAGGGTTTAACATTTTTGTTGTAGAGGTCTTTGGTATCTTTGGATAGGTTTGTTCCCAGGTATCTTAATTTTGAGGTTATTGTGAGTGGGAAGTTCTTATATTCCTTCTCCACTTGTTTATTGTTGGTGTAAAGAAAGGCTACTGATTTTTCTAGGTTAATTTTGTAGCCCGGCACTTACTAAAACTCTTAATCGTTTCTAGAAGTTTTCTGTGAAGTTTTTAGCATCCCTTGGGTAAACTATCATATCATCTGCAAAAAGGGATAGCTTAACTTCTTTTCTGATTAGTACTCCTTTAATTTCCTTCTCTTGTCTTATTGCCCTAGCAAGTGTTTCAATCGCTATGTTGAAGAGGAGTGGTGATAGGGGGCAGCCTTACCAGGATCCTACCTTTAAGGGGAATGGTTCCAATTTTTCTCCATTTAGGATGATGTTGGCAGTGGGTTTGCTATATATGGCTTTGATCATGTTGAGGAATGTTCCTTTCAGTCCTATTCCCTCTAGGACTTTAACCATGAAGGGATACTGGATCTTGTCAAAGGCTTTTTCTACATCAATTGAGATGATCGTGTCTTTTTTGTCTTTCAGTCCGTTTATGTGTTTTATGATATTTATTGATTTATGTATGTTGAACCATCCCTCAATCTCTGGTATGAATCCAACTTGATTTTTGATGTGGTTCTGTATGCAATTTGCAAGTATTTTGTTGAGAATTTTTGCTTCTATGTTCATTAGTGAGACGGGTCTATAGCTTTATTTTTTGCTTGCATCTTTGCCTGGTTTTGGTATTAGAGCGGTGCTGGCTTCATAGAAGGAATTTGGGGGAATTCCCTGTTTGTATCCTTCTAAACAGTTTGAGTAGCAATGTTTGTAGGACCTCTTTAAATGTTTTATAGAATTCTGCCATGAAACCATCTGGACTAGGGCTTGTTTTAGTTGGGAGGTTTTTAATTACATCTTCAATTTCCTCAAATATTATGGGTCTGTTTAAACTGTCAATCTCTTCTTGGTTAAGCTTTGTTGGTTCCCAGGATTTCAGATATTCATCCATTTCTCTTAGGTTTTCAAATTTAGTGGAGTATAGATTTTTGAAGTATTCCCATGTGATTGACTGGATCTTTTCTTTGTCTGTTGTGATGGTTCCCCTTTTATCACAAACACTATTGATTTGGAGTTGCTCTCTCTTTTTTTGGTTAACTGGGCTAGAGGTCCGTCTATTTTGTTTATTTTTTCAAAGAACCAGCTTTTGGATTCATTGATTTTATGTATTGTTTTCTTTGTTTCTATTTCATTGATTTCTGCTCTGATTTTTGTTATTTCTTCCTGTCTTTTGGGTTTAGGGTTCATTTGTTGTCTCTCAAGTGTTTTTAGCTGCAGTGTTAGATCATTTGCTTGTTCCCTTTCTGTTTTTTTTTTTTTTTTTTTTGATGTGGGCACTTAGGGCTATAAATTTCCCCCTCAAGACTGCTTTTAAAGTATCCCACAGGTTTTGTTGTGTTGTGTTGTCTTTTTCATTCAGTTCCATGAATACTTTTATTTCATTCTTTATTTCTTCCCTGACCCATTCATTATTTAGGATTGTGTTGTTCAGTCTCCATGTGTTCTCATAGCTAGTTGGACTTATTCTAGTGTTCATATTGAGCTTTATTGCACTGTGGTCTGATAGAATGCATGGAATATTTTCTATCCTTTTGTATTTGTTGAGGCTCCTTTTGTGCATCAGTATGTGGTCGATTTTAGAAAATGTTCCGTGAGGTGCTGAGTAGAAAGTATATTCTATGGTATTTAGGTGGAATACTCTGTAGATGTCTGTGAGGTCCATTTGGTGTATTGTATTGTTCAGTTCTGATGTCTCTCTGTTTATATTTTGTCCTGTTGATCTATCCAAGGGGCTCAGTGGGGTGTTGAAGTATCCCACTATTAGTATGTTAGGATTAATCTGTGTCTTGAGGTTCTGCAGAGTTTTGTTTATAAAGTTAAGTGCACCAGAGTTTGGTGCATAGATGTTTAGGATTGTGAAGTCTTCATGGTTCATTGTTCCTTTGACAAGGATGTAATGGCTCTTTTTGTCTCTTCTGATTAATTTAACTTTGAGATCTATTTTGTCTGATATTAGAATAGCCACTCCAGCTTTTTTCTTAGTATCATTTGCTTGAAATATTTTTTCCCATCCTTTCACTCTAAGGTGGTGTCTGTCCTTGAGGGTTAGATGGGTTTCTTGTAGACAGCATATGGAAGGGTTCAGTGTCCTAATCCATTCTCCCAGTCTATGCCTTTTGATTGGGGAGTTTAGACCATTAGCATTTAATGTTATTATTGAGATACGTGTATTGCTTCCTTTTACCTTATTTTTTTGTATGCATTCTTGGTCTAGGTTTATATGTACTCTGTTATGATTTTGTTGCTTTCTCTCTTTAATTGCTTAGGCATAGTTGCTTCTTTCCTCTGTTCTTTGGATTGCTTCAAGGATTTTCTGAAGTGTTGGTTTCTTAGATGGGTATTCTTTCATCTTCTTTATGTTGTGAAAGATTTTTCTTTCTCCTTCGACTATAATTGACATTTTTTCTGGATATTGTAGTCTGGGTTGCCATCTAAAGTCATTTAGCACAGGGAATATTTTGGTTCACGTTCTTCTAGCTCTCATTGTTTGGGCTGAGAAGTCAGCTGTGATTCTGATGGGTTTCCCCTTATATGTAACTTGTTTTTCTCTTGTGGCTTTCAGTATTTTGTCTTTGTTTTGAGCATCTAGTGTTTTAACAATTATATGGCGTGAGGAGATTCTTTTCTGGTCCTGTCTATTTGGTGTTCTATGTGCTTCTTGTATTTGTATGTGATTGTCTATTTTTTCAGTTTGGGGAAATTTTCTTCTATTATCCTGTTGAAGATCTGGTCAATAGTGTTGTCTTGGGACTCCTCTCCCTCCTTTATCCCTATGATGCGGAGGTTTGGTCTTTTCATAGTGTCCCACATTTCCTGGTTGTTCCACTCATGTGTTTTTTTAAATTTTTTCATAATCTTTACTTGAGCTTTCTAGTTGCTCTGTATTATCCTTCAGGTCTGATAGTAGTCTTTTTTCTGCTTCTTCCATCCTTTCCTGGTGGTTGTTTTAATGTTCAATATCCTTTTTCATTTCATCCTGTGATTCCTTTAGATTTTCCACTTCCCTCTGGAGCCTTTCTTTTTCATTTTGTAGCTCCTTGGTTTGTTCGGTCATTTTCTTTTTTCATTTTGGCCCGGGATCTTTTCAGTGTTTCGACTTCCTTCTGGAGTTTGTCATTTTCTCCCTCTAGGTCCTTCTTGAGTTTTTCAATTGCTCCCCATAGTTCTTTCCACCATTTGTCATTATCTCCCTCTAGGTCCTTCCTGAGTTTTTCATTCTCGTCCCTTAGTTCTCTGATTTCTTTGGATGTGTCTACAGTTGTTCTTCTAAGGTTGGTTGTTCTTCTAAGGTTGGTGTCTTAGCTTCTTTCCTCGGAGCTCTCACTGTAGGGATCTTCTGTAGGGTTGGTAGAGTTTGGTGTGGATTTATTATGAGCTTTTCCCATGTTGTTTTTTCTTTGTGTCTTCAGCATGTGGATTTGTCTGTTTATTTGTTTCTTTGAATTCTGGGACCTCAACGTTGGTTGCACTGATATAATCACCAATGCTCCACCTGTTAGGTCCTCTGCACCAGACTCTACCAGGATGATGGGGCAGGGGGTGGGGGGGAGTGTTGGGTTGGGTTGCTACTTTGGCCCAGGCAGCGGTAGGCCCTCAAGGGTCAAGGCAAGTCTGCCTTGACTCACTGGAACCTCATTGACTCTGGGCAGGTGTCTGGAGTCCAAGCTGAGAGTTCCGGGGGCTGACGGCATGCCGCCCAGGGACAAGGCAAGTCCACCTTGATTCACCAGAACTTCACTGACACCGGAGAGGTGTCTGGAGTCCGAGCTGGGAGTTCCAGGGGCTGATGGCGTGCCCCCCAGGGGACAAGACGGGTCCACCTTTACTCGCTGGAACCTCACTGACCCATCTTGCAATCTTATGCTTAACTCCTTAAGGAATTCCCAAGCTGTTTTCCCAATAGCTGTGAAACTTGAGACGCCTGCCAATGAAGCACTGGGGCTTTCCTGTCTGCATTCTTCTTGCACTTGTTGCTTTTCCTTTACTTCTCACCACTCATCCTGATGCGTGAGAAGTGGCAGCTCATTGTGATTTGGTTTGTATTTCTTTATTGACTACTGATGGTATGCATTGTCTTCTATTTGTCAGCCATCTGCATTTCTTTTCCAGGGAAGCATCTCTTCAATTGGTTGCCCATTTTTGAATTGATATGTACATTGATGAATGATGGCAAATGGTCCTCCAGAAATGACACCAGTTTTCTCTCCTATCAGTCATGGATGGGAAGACCAGTTTGCCAACTTCCCATCCATACTAGTCTAGAGGGAATAGCAAAAGAAATAAGCAAGTGCCAGGTGTGGTGGCACAAGCCTTTAATCCCAGTAGTCTGGAGGCAGAGGCAGACAGATCTCTGTGAGTTCAAGGCCAACCTGGTCTACATAGCAAGCTCCAGGCCAGCTGAGACTAAAGGGAGACGCTGTCTCAAAAAGACAAAATAAAAAAAAAAAGAAGCAAGACAGTTTCCATTATTTTTAAGAATTAAATGCTGAAAAATGAAGAACTATGTGAGAATATGGACTTGCAAACTATAGTTTGTAAACAAACCTATGCTACGGCCTGTTTTGATATGATTTATCGAAGACCCATGCCCATTTGCTTACTCAAGGTCTATAACCACTTTCCTCCTCTACCAGCAGAGCTGGGTAGTTTTGAACTACTGTATGATCTACAAAGCCTAAATTCATTTTTGGGATCTTTCCAGAAAATATTTGCTGGTTCCTCTGATAAAGTAATAAGCAATGGGCCACAGTTTACATAGACGTGGTTGGGGAAGACTTCTGAAGAGGTGGCATTTGAAGAGAGCAGTGTCCTGTGCCTTTCCTGTGGGTCATTACCTTTTGGGGACAGTGATAATGCAGCCACATTTAAATTTTCACAGTGCTCTGTATACACATCTCTCATCCACTCTTTCAAAAATTAAATTGAATTCTCTTTTGTTTTAAACTCCTCAAATATAGGTTATTTTCCCTTTGAAAAATCCACTTACCTATGTGTCCCTTACCTAACATGAGAAACTAACTTATTTTTATTATATAAATATTATATAAATATAAATAAATTTATTTTATTATAAAAATAAATTTATTATATAAATATTATATAAATATATTTATAAATTTATTATATAAATATATAAATATAAATATATAAATTTTTATTATATAAATTATATAAATATAAATTTATATATATAAATATATATAAATATAAATTTATATATATATAAATTGAGCAGACAGGATAAAACTAAGCTTAAGTCCAATTTTGGAGAAATTTTGTTGCATTAGGACTCCAGAAGAAAAGAACAAATAGAATGTGTGTGTGTGTGTGTGTGTGTGTGTGCGTGTGTGTGTGTGTGTGTGTGTGTAATTAAGAAAGGATCGTTAGGTTGGCTTTCAGGACTGAAGGCTAGATGGTACCACAATGCCTTTTGCATGTTGGAGACCCAGAGAACACAGTAGCTTCTCAGTCCAAGATGCTGGAAGAATAAATAAGAATCCATGATGCAGCCATGGGAGGTTCCTGAAGCAGCATGGTGTGCCTCACGCTGAAAGGCTCACAAAGCTGAAGTCACATGTCCACAGGCACTGACTGCTGTGCTAGAAACATTCACTCAGGAAAAGTGCCTCTTGCCTCTGTCAGCTGGCTTCCTCCTTCTTCCACTTTACTTCCATCCAGATCCTTAGCTGATGAAATGGTGCTGTCTGCTCTAAAAACGGTTCTTGGGGCTGGAGACATGGCTCAGCTGTTAAGAGCACTTCCTGTGCTTACAGAGGACCCACATGACAGCTAACAACAATCCAGAACTCCAGTTCCAGGGTCCATAGCTCTCTTCTGGCCACCACAGATATTGCATGCATGCAGTGCATTTACATACATTCAGGGAAACACTCATACACATAAAATAAAAATAAATTAATCAAAAATATTTTAAAAGAAAATGGGTCTTTCCTACTCAGAAACCCCTTAATAGACACAGGAGTATGTTCAGCAAATCTCCCACACACCTCTTAATCCATTCAAGTTGACAATCAAAATTAACCATCATAGGCATTTAACAACGTCTCTAAATATTACTATCATAAACTACATAATGAGGGGCTGGAGAGATGGGTCGGCATTTAAGAGTACTAATTGCTCCTGCAGAAACCTGTGTTCAATTCACAGCATCCACGGCGACTAACAGCTGTCCATAACTCCAGTTCCAGGGGACGCAGCACCCTGTTCTGATCTCTGTGGGCATTGCATAGCATAGGTGCACCTGTCTACATGCAAGTAATACACTCATACACATAAAATAAAAATAATAACTTGAAAATATATATGATGAATAATTTCTGTGGGTTCTGGATTGTGGCAGACTGGTGTAGGGATCCCAGCCTTGAGTATTAACCTAAGATTACATATGTAAAACGAGAGACTAACACTAACTTCTCATGGTATGATGATGATTAAAACAGGAAATATGTTAAGTATTTAAAATAGGGCTTAATTGAGCTGGGCGTGGTGGCACACGCCTTTAATCCTAGCACTTGGGAGGCAGAGGCAGGCGGATCTCTGTGAGTTCAAGGCCAGCCTGGTCTACAGAGTGAGTTCCAGGACAGCCAGAGCTACAGGGAGATCCTGTCTCAAAAAGACCTAAATAAATAAATAAATAAATAAATAAATAAATAAATAAAATAAAAATAAATAAAATAAATAAAATAGGGCTTAATACAAACAAATGTTTAAAACTCAGCTACTTAAGTGTAACTGTCCTATCCCCACCATGGTTTTAACTTCCATGTATGAATATTTCATCCTGTGGTGATTCAGATTTTTACTATCCAAATATGTTTTTAAAAGGCTTAAAACTCAAAGGAAAGCAGACATCATTTTGTCTGCCAATAATGTAAATGGGAATCTGTAGGGTTAGGGCAGCATGTTGGATGGCAACTCCAGATCCCAGTCACATAGGATCCAGCCATCCAACAGATGGCACCTTCTACTTGAATAGAGGAAGACTGACCTAACAGTGCTGGAATGGTGCACGGGCAGCTAGGAGCTTGTCCCAAGAAGTGAGGCATTAGACAGGCAAGGCTGCATATGTTTGTGAACCTGTTTTGTTAACAGTATGGCCTTGCTGTGTAAGACTTGGCTTTGGTTTTTGTATTCTTTTAAAATTGTTTTTGTTTTTGTATTTTCATATATTTCTTCATATCATTTCTGTCTCTCCTGGTTCCCCTCCAACTCTTCCAGTCACCCCCTTAATTTCTTGTCCTCTTCTTTGATTATTAGTGTTACATATACATACATTTATAAATATACATATATAAGTAATATACACTGAGTACATTGTGTGTGTGTGTGTGTGTCTGTGTGTGTGTGTGTGTGTGTGTGTGTATGTGTGTACCTATGTTTAGGGATGCCCACTTGGGATTAGAGAATCACTAAGGGAGCAATTCTCTGGAGAAAAATGATTCTCCCTCCTTCAATACCCATTGATTGCCTGCAGCTCCTCATCTTGAGTGGGACCCCATGAAATTTCCTCCATCCATCTTGGTATGTGTGCTTGCTAGTCTATAATATGGAGGAGATTTCACTGACGTAGAAGGCATTAAGAAGCAGCAGGTATCTTGTCCTTCTGGCTCTTAATGATCATTCCATGCTCTGTTCTGCAGTGTCCCCTGATCCTTCGGTGTAGAGGTTGCATTGTAGATGTATCACTTAGAGCTGGGCACCTCAGTCGCTTGTTCTCTGCATTTGACCAGTTTTGGAACTCTGTAATAGTCTCTATCTGTTGTGAGAAGAAGCCTATTTGATGAGTGGTCAGAGGCATGCTCTTCTATAAATATAAGGATACATATTTAGAAGCTAGTATGAAATTATATTGGTCTACGGAAGTGACAGAAGTGGGTTCTTCTCTACAGTCCCTGACATTTCCATCCATGTGCACTTGGCTATGCTTACAGTACAACACATGAGTTCCCTCCCACTGAATAGGCCTTACGTTCTATTATACAACTGTTGATTGCTTTCAAGATAAAAGTGATACCACTACTGCATCTATAGAGATAACTTGCTGGGCCAGTCATAGCTGTGGGTCATAGGCTTTACAGCTGGGTAGGATTGGTTTTCTCCCTTGGTAGCTTCCACAGTAACTTCTGGTACTAAGACAAGTAGTCCTTAGGGAGGAGGCTTCCAGGTCAGTTTCAACTCAATTGCTCTGAGTCCTGTGTCTGAAATATATCACGTTTTCAGCAGCAAGACTTGTTTTTTACCTGAACACACTTATTAAAAATTACCTTTTCTTGTATTGTTGTGCAAGGGTTGTGGCAGAGAGACTGAGAAGAGCCAGGAGATGGAGTGTCCACTGTAACACTTGGCAGTGTCTAATCATAAATGTTAAGGATCATTAGTATGATTTTGTGTCTCATAACAATAAAAAAGCATCCCTTTAGTCAACTGAATAGGTTTGAATTTCTAAGCTGTCAGGTGAGTTTCAAACATGATGGTAGAATTACTTCCTTTGTCTTGCTATGACCGACCTTGGGAGGATGAAGCCTTTTATACAACTGCTGTTCATCATCATGATTGTCAGCCATACTCAGATCATTGGTGTGGACACTTTTGTAGCAGCAAGGCAACACGGATGGAAGCTTCTCCAGTTGCCAGATTAATATTTTCATACCTGCTCGCACAATAAATTGGCTTAATTCACACATATACATGTGTGAATGTGTATGAATTGAACAGATTATATGAGTATTATGTCTCTTTTGTACTGACTAGAATATTACAGAATCAGTCTGGAAAGGGGATTCCTAGATGTAGATGCTGGTTGGAAGGGACAGGACTTAATGAAAAATAGGTTAGGGCATTTTTTGAGTTCAGAATTTTTACCTAGCCCTAGCATAAATCCCCGGCAATCATAACAACAGTTATTAAAATGAAGATACGACTACTGCTCACACTTCATGCATCTGCAGTGTTTGAATGTGTTATCTCATTTAATGTTATAAGAATCCTATAAAGTTGATTGCTATTACAATCCCATTTTTTTATTTTAATTTTAGTTTTAGAAGATATTTTTTCTTTTATGTACATGAGTGTATTGCCTGCATGTACATAAGTGCATCACTATTGTACAGTGCCCACAGAGGTCAGAAGAGGGCCTCAGATCCCCTGGAACTAGAGTTACAGATGGTTGTTAGCTGCCATGTGGGTGCTGGGAACTGAACCCACACGAGAGAGCAGCCAGAGCTCTTAAACATTGAACTGTCTCTCCAGCCCCTATTTATTTATTTTTTAAAGATTTGTTTTATTTTTATTGATGCGTATGTGTGTCTGTGTGCGCATGTACACATGCGTGGCGATGCCAGGAGAAGTCAGGAGAGGGAATAAGATCCCAGAGAACTAGAGTTACAGGTGATCGTGAGCCACCAGATGTGGGTGCTGGGATCTGGGCTTCAGTCCTCTGCTGAGCTCTCTCTCCAGCACCTCCCTAAATACCATGGATATTGATGAGCAAATTCTTGAACAAATTAGGCAGCATGTTCAAGATCTCACAGTTTATATGTGAGAGGGCCCAGAAGCAAATACACTGTTTCAATCCAGGTCAGCATTCTTGTTTTGTCTTGTCTTGTCTTGTCTTGTCTTGTCTTGTCTTGTCTTGTCTTGTCTTGTTTTGTTTTGTCTTGTCTTGTCTTATCTTGTTTTGTGACAGTATTTCTGCGTAGCCCCAGATGGACTGGAAGTTGTTCTGTAGGTTAGGTCAGCCTTGATCTCGAAGAGATCTACCTGCCTCTGCCTTTGGGATTAAAGGTGTGAACCACCATACCCTATACAAATCAACATTTTAACTCACCTATGTGCACATGGAATGTTAGATTAGAATGGTGGAAACAGATGGTATAGGTGGCTGAGGAATGAGGTGAGAACTCAGAGTTGCTAGTGCAGATTAAGAAGGGTTAAGAGTGCCTAGCCCCAAGAGACACATTATAGTGGAACCTCTAAACCCAAGACTCATGGAACATAACAGGACATGGGGTAAAGTGCTAGTATGCCCCTCAAGTCTCACCAGTGAAGCTTCCTCATACAGCAGAAGGCCACAGCAGTTTTGGAGAAAAAGAGACTGTAGAGTCTATCTACCTGGATAGGACTCTTATACTGTACCTCACCCACCCGCAACTCAGGGACCGTCGCAGAAGAGGGGGAAGAAAGATTGTAAGAGCCAGGTTTGGTGCATGAGCATAAGGAAAAGAGACATTCAGGTCTTTGAGAACTTGCCCATGAACTTGCACCAATGGTGAAACATGTACAACACTCATGGCAACTCAGACAAAAACCAACATAGAAGGGAGGAAATGAACAGCGGGCACTGACCTTAGCAGCAAATAGTTGCTCTGGGGTAAAGGAGAGCTGATGTCTTTAAAGAAGTGACTCGAGATAGGCTGACTAGACCCCAGCAGATGAACTTGCACCAAGGGACTTCTGGATATAAATGCTGGCCTAGATGGGACTTAATATATATGACGGGATACTGAAAATCTGGTGGGAGGGGATTAGGCAGAGGGGGGTCTAAATTTAATTAAGATGTATTATATGAAATGCCCAAAATCTCAATAAAAAATGGAAAAAAGAGTTGAGAGTGAAGGCAAACAGCTAGAGAGACACAGAGCCGGTGATGAGGTCAGGACAGGAGTGATCATAGGGGAGGGGGGAGAAGTTGCCTGTGAGGACTGAGGATGGAGCAGGGCTGACAGACGGCAGGCCGCAGTTCACCCAGTGGTTTGACTTCCCAATCAACAGTGCAAGCTTATGGCATTCGGAGTGAGTCAGGTGAACTAAGAACACTGTCTTTTAAAAGAGTCAGAGGATCTTGAGTTTTCAGTCACTGAGTGCAGTGTTTGAGGAAGCTAGTTCAGGACAAATCAAAGGCTCAAAGGCCACGCTCAGATTTAGAATTCATACCTTTTCATATGGCTCTAGGCTTCTTGGCTTGTGATTTTTCTTCCTGCAACATTTGGGCTTCATTGATAAAGGGATAGAAAAACATCCCCGAGAGCATGTTGTTCTACTGGGTGAGTGCGGGAGGAAACCGGGCCTGGGAAGAGAGAGTAGTGGAGACCCACGGGCTCCAGAAGCAGCTCTGAGTTCACCCCATAACCAGCGAGGGTGCCTCTCCAGCACCCTGAGACAAGACAACTTCTGCCCAGCATCTGCTGTCATTTCTCAACCTCGTAAATTAGCATGCAACTCATATTCTTTAAAAAATATTTTGTATTGGGCATGGTGGTGCACGCCTTTAATCCCAGCACTTGGGAGGCAGAGGCAGGCAGATCTCTGTGAGTTCAAGGCCAACCTGGTCTACATAGTGAGCTTAAGGTCAGCTGGGACTAAAGTGAGACCCTGGCTCAAAAAGATAAAAAAAAAATTGTATGCCTTTAATCCCAGCACTCTGGAGGCAGAGGCAGAGGCATAGGCAGGCAGATCTCTGTGAGATTAAGGTGAGCTTGGTCTGCATAGCAAGTTCCAGGCCAGCTGGGGTGACAGAGAGACCATGTTTCATAAAAACCAAAACTTTTTTTTTCTACTTGACCTACACACTCTTAATGGCATTTAAAATTCCAGAGTCTTTTGTGCATGGCTATGTGCTTGATTAGAGACTTTTTACATGGTTACATTCAGTGCGCCTACTGTTTCTTATGGTTGAAATTATTGTTTGGGGGCTTACTGGTATGAGGCATTACCCATAGAGCCTTTCCTCATTTCTATAGCAACCTCTCTCCGTAGCTCTGGAGGTGTTGAAATTCTTTGGGCATCTTTTGAGAAGGGCTCACTATTTTCTTCCATGAAATTTAGTGGTCAGTGGTTAAAAGTCTTTTGAAAAATGATTGCACAGTAATAGAGTATTCTTAGCAAAACACAAACATGGTTAAGGGTCACTCAAGGAAGCATTTTCCTCTGATTAGAAAGACTTCTGAAAATCAAGGGAAAACACAAGGTCACGGAGCAGTGGCTCCGTGGTGAGGGCGTGATTTGTGGTTTTGCTATGAGGTTGGAAAAAATGGACTAAATATCCAGATTCCTGAATGCAAAGAGAAAAGAAGTTTAAAAAAAGAAAAATGTCATCTCTATATAAGAAGAGCTGCAACTGACTGCAAGACAATGGGCTGAACCCCCTAGATAAAGCAGAGATGACAGGGATATTTCTTGCCAGGACAAGGTTGACTGTCTAAAAAGAATGGATGATGGGGCTGGAGAGATGGCCTAGCAGTTAAGAGTGCCAACCGCTCTTGCAGAGTACTGGGGTTTGAGCCCCACATGGTGGCTGAGAACCATCTTTAACTACAGTTCCAGGGGAATCGGACACCCTCTTCTGATCTCCGCAGCATTGCATGACACAGGTGCACAAACCTACATGCAGACAGTACATTCATACATATACAAAAATAAATAAATAATAAATGAATAAATGAATAAATAAATAGATAAATAAATAAATAAATAAATAAATAAATAAATAAATAGAATGGATGGAGGCTGGAGAGATGGCTCAGCCATCAAGAGCCCTGGCTGCTCTTGCAGAGGACAGAGGTTTGATTCCCAGCACCCACATGGTGGCTAACAACTGTCCTAACTTCATTTCCAGGGGAATCCAACATCCTTTCTGACCTCTGCAGACGTTTTAGCTCCCAGGTGTGCTTACATACATGCAGGGAATACACTCATCCACATAACAATAAAAATAAGAAGAATGAATGGGGCTGCTGAATACATGTGGAAAAGACAATGGCTAGGCTTTTAAAATTGATGATTACTTTGCAGGAAGACACAGAGGAATCAAGTGAAAGAGTTTAAGATACCTCTCCAGCACTTGGGATGCTGATACAAGAGGGTTGCCATGAATTTGAGGCCATTCTGTGCCACATAAGTTCCAAGCCAGCCTGGGCTACAGAATGAGACCTTCCCAAAGCTGCATAGCTGGTAACTGTCACAGCCCAAACTAGTAGCTTGCACAACTAACGGTCAACCAGTATCATTATCCTGAAGCCAACCCTGAGCAGGATTTCAGTTTTTGGGTTCCTGGCCATGTAGGTGGAGGCCCACTCAGTCAGTCAGAAATCCTCCCTGAGTACTTAAGGTAGCAATCTTGAAGTTGCTGCATGTGCTTGTACTTATAGGGGAAAAGATAGACTTGCAGACTCTTAGAGAGCTTTCCAGATAACCTGTGGAGTCTTTCTGGTATTGGCTGGTGTTATGTATGCTCCTGTTTATGTCAAATCCTAGAAGCCTAGGCTGTGCTAGACCCTTTAAGTTCCATTTTTTTTTCTGTTGCTGTATGTCTGTGGCTGCTTCTAAACCATGATGCTCACAGTCATTCATGGTCTCTAGCACAAGGCTCTGCCTGGCCCATAGTAGGTATTTGCTAAGTATTAGAACTTAATTATATTCATATAACTTATTTGGGCTGAAAATTGCAGGTTTTCCTCTCTCTCTCTCTCTCTCTCTCTCTCTCTCTCTCTCTCTCTCTCTCTCGCTTTATTTCTTTTGAAAATGCCGTGAACTGTCTGAATGGATTTTATGGGCATCTTGAATTACATCTTTCTTCTTTGAGACATTAACATTCTGTCCTCAAGTGAAGAGTTTCCTTTGTGTGTAAGATCATGAGCCATCCACTTAATATTCTTATATTCTTTTGAAGACAATGCCAGATGGCATCCACTCCACACTGCTTTTAAAACACAGCCCTGACTTTGATGCCATCCACTAGGTGTTGGTGTCTGTCAGATTGGGCCGAGAGAAGAAGAAAGCCCTTAAGAAAAGGCCAGGCTATTAATGTGCTCTTCAAAATGCTAAGAAAAGGCTGAACTGTTTATAGCATTTCAAAATGCTCATCTCTCTGAGATTTGCCAGCAGTAGTGTCAAGGTGAATCAGACTGTTCATCAAGGAGCCAAGAGCCTTTGTGCTACGCGTGCTGAAAGCATTCATTCCGTGTTTGTGAGGTGTCCAATTTGGGGGTGTAATGATACTGGGGTGTAATTTAAACCATGACATCATTATGAAGGTGATAACATGTATTTACTCTCAAAGTAACAGGAAGTGTCCGGATTCGTTGCTAAATCCAGCCTGGCTTCATTTCCTGTATAACTCAGAACAGTCTCAAAGGGATGCTCCGTCACACTGTGGAACTTCAAGAGAAGTTAGAGACAGGGGAATCATTAGCTAACATCGTTCTGTTTCTTTCTATTTTGCTAAAAATCAAATTAAATGTTGACTTTCATTTCCTTTGTTCGATTTGATAAATTATTTTTTCTTGATTTTCAAAACTGGACCTCAGGGGCTGGAGAGATGGCTCAGTGATTAACAGCACTTCCTGCTCTTGCAGAGGACCACTAGCATCTGGTTCCCAGCACCCATGTCGGCTACTACAGCTGGCTGTAACTCCAGCTCTAGGGGATCCAATGCCCTTTTCTGGTCTCTGTGGGTATCTATATACCTGTGGCACACACACACATAAAGACACATGCATGCGCACGCACACACACACACACACACACACACTTAAAAATTAAAAAAAAAGTGAAATCTTTGAAAGACTGGACCTTGAGCTGGGTGTGATGGCGTAAGCTTGTCACACCAGCCCTCTGGAGACTGATGTGGGATTGCTGTAGGTCTGAGGTCAGCCTGCACTGCACAGTGAATGAGATAGAGGCCAATCCGAGCTATTATAGTGAGACCTTTACTAAAAAAGAAACAAAAACTAGATCTTTAACAGTGTAACTCATTTTAGGAGAATATTTGACTTTTGCTTCACATGGATAAACTTTTGAAAATTCTCTCCACTCTTTTATTTATTTATTTTTTTCTTTTTGAGATGGTCTCCTCGGCTGGTGTGAAACTTACTGTGTAGACCAGGCTGGTCTTGAAGTCACAGACATCCACCAGTCTCTGCCCCTGGAGTCCTGAGAATGGATGCATGCACCACCATGCCCCACCACTTGGCCACACTCCACACCCAGCTCCACTCTTGTTTTTTAAATTTAGCTAACTGTTCAAAGAAAGAGCAGTTGTCAATGTACACAATTTCTTCATTTACTTTAGACACTGGCTACCTGAGGTTTTTGAAATTAATCTGCCCATATCACAGGCAGCTGGTTCCCACCATGTTTTTAAAATAACTACATGTAGCTATGTAGTTATAAGAAATACTAGAGAAAAAGATGGGGCGGTAGAGCACTTGGATAAGAGGTGTAAGATCCTCAGCACACAGACAGGAGAAGGACAGGAACGGGGATGGGGACAGGTGAAAACACAGAGAGATATAGCATGAGCTTTCCATGTCTTCCCCAATGGCAAGACCGTTATAAGATCTAATGTCTGCCTTTATAAGCAGTGTGGTGACACTGACACATTCAAGCACAAAGTGATTCTGTTGTCAAGAGCCCCGCTGTCACCATCTTGTTTTCCATTCCTATAATTGCACTATATGCTAGAAGTCATAGACTGCATAACCTCTTGGGATTAGCCTTTCTTTCCATTGGGGATAATTCCATAGAGATCTGCAAATCCCTTTGATGAGCAAAATACTTTGTGAACATTTACACATTTGATTTTCGATGATAGAACTCTTGTCCCTGGGTGCTCATCACAGTACCTGGTGCACAGTAAATATTAAACATTCACTGACTGGCAGGTACTCCCCATGCCACCTGCTCAATCCTCCCTCCTCCTTTTCTTTACTTCCTATTCTTTTTTTTTTTTTTTTTTTTTTTTTTTTGGTTTTTCCTTCTCATCTCCTTGTTAATTGACCAAGGCTAATTGTTGGAGTTCAAAATACCCAAAGGACTTAAATAAATAACAGATGTGAAAGGATCTTTGTAAATTGCAGTCTCTTGGACTTTTTCTATGAGAAATTGCCAGCCGTCGTTGGCTGCCTTCTAAGAAAGGTTTGCAGCTGTTCATGGTGTGTAGCAGTGAGAATAGTCAGCGTGAGCAGAGTTCTTTCCACACTGTGCACGTAAGGTCTGCCCTTCCATTCGCAGCTGCACTGGGAGCTGCTGGGTAACAAAACCCAGCACGCTTTGATTCTAGGCAACAAAGTCCCCAGCACAAAACCTGAACTGCAGTTCTTTATAAAGCCTTTGCTTTATAAAAGAGCCTCTAGTTTCTAGTTGCCAGAAGTTAAGCCCAGTGAGCTCCCTCAAGGAAAAATAAAAAGGCATCAAGAAATGCCAAGTATTGTTTGAACTGTGGAGTTTTTATTCTGTGTCCTAGGTCAGTAGCATATAGGGAGACCCCAGAGAGCCCCTCAGGAGGGCAGCCAGAGACAGGAAATCTAGTAGCTAACTTGGCTGCTGGGATTCAAAGCTCTGACCTTTCAGTGGAGTTAAACTCTTACTGTGGTGATAGAAATTCAGCAAGGAGAAGCTGGCCAGAGCGAAACTTCCAGTCAGGAAAGAGCAGACTCTGCTGTGCTAACAAATAAACCCCAAAGCCCCATGGTAATAAAGATGATGTGTGCCTGCGTGCCTGCGTGTGTGTGTGTGTGCGTGTGTGTGTGTGTGTGTGTGTGTGTGCATGCCTGCATGTGTGCACGTGCGTGCTTGCGTGGGTGTGTGCGTGCGTGCGTGTGCGTGTGTGTGCATGCCTGCATGTGTGTGCGTGTGCATGTATGCGTGTGCGTGTGTGTACATGCCTGCGTGTGTGCACGTGCGTGTCTACGTGTATGTGCATGTGTGTGCGTGTGTGTGCATGCCTGTGTGTCTCTGTCTCTGTTGTGTCTCTCTGTGTGTCTGTGTGTATGTGTTTGTGTGCCTGCATGTGCATGCAGCTGTGCGTGTGTCACAGCTCACGTGTGGAGGTCAGAGGACAACATCGGGGTCACTCCTCCCCTTCCACCCTGCATACCACAGGCTAGCTGCAGCTTCCAGGGATTCTTCTGTCTCCACCTCCCATCTTGCCATCGTAGGATCACTGGGACTACAGACATGCGCTGCTGCTTGTGTCTTTACCTGGGTTCTGGGGATCTGAACTCACGTTCTCACACTTCTATAGCAAATGCTTTCCTCTCGGAGCCATCTCTCCAGTCCCAACAAGGATTTATGTGCCTCACATCTCGTTAGCATTGGGCCCTCCCACTTGTACTATGGTGTCTTCACTGACTGCCCTTTGAGAAAGAACGCTGTCAGAGAAGAGAGGCCTACAGAATTTCACAAGACACTTTTATGAAGGGTGACCCCTTGCATCCTGATAAGTTGACACAGTCACAAATAGCACTGGCTGGTCTGCAGTGACAGCTCATAGACTCTTCTCTCACTCTGACCTCTCTCCTGGTGTAAGTAATAAGTTCCGAGAGCCACCTTGGGTGGTTATCCTGACTTGTCCTCACACCCTGTTGGTTTCAACTCAATTTTTAAGCCATGCTATGGAGCTTTATAAAGGCCCACAGACACATTTTCGTAAACACTGGTCATTTTTGGGGGGGGGCAATAATCCTTTGGAGAAATACCATAAACTTTTAAGTAGAAATAATACAAAAAATAATTATACCCCAAGTCTGTGGAGTAGATACGGTCTAAATATGGTGTATATAGTGACTGAATCACAGATGTGACAGGCTGGATAATAGTCTTTCTAAGAAATTAATATTTCAACTCCCCATTGCCTTGCATAATGAAAGGCTCTATGTAGATGTGGTTAACAGGATAAAGCGATGAAGACATTATCCAGGTGACCCCTAAATGTAACTGTAAGTGCCCCATTCAGGGAGAGTTCAGGGAGGAATTTGGCATCTGAAAGAATAAGACAGAGGCAGAGTCATGGTAGAAGCTGAGATTGAGTGAGAAACTACATGCCCTGTTTCCAAGATGGAGAAGGTAACTGCAAGCCCAGGAATATAAGTGTTCTAGTTTGTCTTCCATTGCTGGGACAAAACACTCTGACCTACACCAACTTGGGGAGGAAAGGATTTATTCAGCTTACATCTCCTGGGTCACAGTTCATCACTTAGGGAGCCCAAGACAGGAACTCAGGGCAGGAACCTGGAGGCAGGAGCTGAAGCACAGGCCATGGAGGAATGCTGTTCACTGGCTTGCTCCCCTGGCTCATGCCCAGCCCGCCTTCTTCTACAGTACACAACAACCTGCCCAGGGTGGCACTACTCATTGTGGGCTGGGCCCTCCTACACTGCTTGACCATCAAGACAATACTCCACAGATGTGGCCACAGGCCAATCCAATGGAGCCAATTCCCCAATTGAGGCTCCCTCAACCCAGTTGTGTCAAGTTGACACTAAAGCTATCCAGCACAGTAAGTGACCTCCCCTCTCAAACCTCCAGAAGAAATCAACCCAATCTTACTGAGACTTGATCCCTGTGAAACTGACATCCTGTTTCGCAGCTCTAGAATTTACAGGAGAATAAATTTATATTGTCCTAATCCCAAATTGGCAGTGAACTTGTTCCATCAGTGATAGAAAGCGAATATACAGGTACATTCTGAAGTTAAGCATGTGACTTCAAATTCTTGTTTGCAGTTAAAATAAAAACTATTATTACTACTCTTTATATGAGAAGATCAGGACTAAGATTGCCCAGGGCACCTCAGCTTGTTGGTGTCCAGGTTAGGATCTGTGTCCATGCAGATGGCTCCTCAGAATACATCCAAAGCACCTTGCCCAAAACTGCTTCTCCCTAGCACCCAACTTTCCTGTGACCATCCTTGGGCCACATGTGTGAACTTCCCTTGTTAACTCTTCCTGCCCCACAGTCCCTCTTATTCCTGTGCACTCCATTCTCCTGCTCTCCTGTGTTCTCAGCATCACCCTGGATACCCACACTTTTTAATCATAGTGTTTAGAAATTTATGGAAGATTCTAGGGCTTCCATGGGGAATCTCTAACATAAAATGTTGTAGTGAATTTTATCCTTTGGATAATATGATCATCTCATCACTATCTTAATGATGACCTTGGCCTTAACTGAATGAGCAAAATGATAGTGATCACTAGGTTGATGGGAATGATGATGGAGTTGCTGACACTCCATGGTAGAAGGAGGTATGGAAAGTCCCTAGACCCTCACCTAGAATTCTAGCCGTCTGGCCAACCTCATCACAAGTGTAAGTGATGTTGGGAGGTTAGGCTAGAGTATGTAGAGAATGGACAGTTAACATAGGTTGTCACCTATGGTGGGGTAGAGCTTTGAAGTGATACAGCTATTTGGGGTCACCCACACTCCTCTAAGTAATCCCTCTCCCATGCTCCTATAAATAATCCCATTAAATGCATTAGGTCACCAAACTGAACTGGGAAAGAAGCCCTCACTCTGGTCTGCCATCAGTGCCCTACCTGAGGTGAATAGATGTGTGTTCATGTCTCCCCAGGAAAAGCTAACATAACAGAGTTAGGACTCAAGTGAAAGTACTGTATCTTTTCCTATTTAAGCTTTTGGGAAGATATTACTTGAGGGGAGATATGAGTTCTGCATCTCCTTCCCACTCTTTACTTCTCCTCATATTCTAGAGGGCTAATGTTCTTAAGGGTAATCAACTAGAATGATTAATAGAAGTGGTACATTACATGTGTTTTATCAAGACCTAAAAGAGAAGCATCTGGAAATTTGACATAAAAATTAAAATTACTGTGTTAAATGCCCCTTCAGCTTCTATTTGTCACACATTGGCATGCATTTTGTCCTATTGCCATTGGGGGTGAACGTGTGCTATATTTGCATATCCATGCAGGTACATATGTACATATGTGTATACATATATGTGGAGGCCAGATATCATACTAGGTGTTTTCCTTGATTTTTCTCTCCCTTATGTTTGGAGACAGAGTCTATCACTGAACCCGAAACTCATTGATTTGGCTGGTTGGGTGGCCAATGAACTCCAGGGATCCACCAGTTCTGGGAATAGAGATGAACTGCTGCCCTGTGCGCTGTCCTATTAGACAGTGGGCTATTTAACTCATGCTTCCTGTTCTACTTAAAGCTATTGATATCTTAAAGGGTGTTTTTCCTGTCTGGGTCCTTTTATTATTTCTTTATATGTTGAAAAATGCTTTCTGACAAGAGAAGGCAACTGTTCTTCCTGTATAATAGGGTGATAGACTTCAAAGCTTCTTTTCTCTAGGTGTTGGGCTCTTGAGCATTCAGTAAACATGAGTATACACAGCCTCCATTTGAACTGTTTCCTGAAGGGTCTCTTTATAAAAACATGTACCCATGTCAGTGAAATGGCTGTGTGTAAAAGCCCTTGCCACAAAAACCTTATGACCCAAGTTGAATTCCCTGGAAACTACATGGTGGAAAGAGTGCTTTGGTGTGTGTACATGTGGGAACACACACACACACACACACACAAATAAAATATTTTTGAAGACAGCATATATTTGAGCAAGATCCCAGGAGCCCGTAGAACTCCATTTCCATATGGTCATGCATGTTCTCCCTGGCTCTTACAATCTTTCTGCTGCCCCCTCTTCCACATGGGCAGTGGGCCCATTCTTAGTCAAAGAATTATTGGGAGCTGATTACTGCTGGGTGAGGAAAAGCTGATCTTCTTTTTTTTTTTTTTTTTTTTTGGTCTTTTTGAGACTGGGTCTCCCTGTAGCCCCAGCTGGCCTGGAACTTGCTCTGTAGACCAGGCTGGCCTTGAACTAACAAAGATCCGCCTGCCTCTGCGTCCCGAGTGCTAGGATTAAAGGCGTGTGCCGCCACGACCGGCTGAAAGCTGATCTTCTTAAAGAGAGTGACTCTTTTTGGAACCAGACCCCAGTGACTCTTTTTAGAGTCTGACCTGACCTCAGTGGATGAACTTGCACCGAGGGACATCTGGAGACCCTAACTTGACATGATAGGCCTTACAAAAAATGACAAAATGTATAAATTCCAGGAGGAAGAGTGAGACCATGGAGAAAATGGTATAAAGATGATTATGACACTCTGTACGAAATACACAAAAATTCAATAAAAAATTTACAAAAAAGAAAACATGTATCTGTAATAACGATGATAACAATGACTGTCAATTCTCTACCAAGTAGGTGCCTTGTCTGGGTCCAGGGTGGAGGTAAAGAGCAATGCATGCAGAAGGGGAGCTAGGGAGGGAAAGGGTTTTTGCACACAAAGATATTCACTCTGCCTTAGTTTACATAATACTAAGTTTGACTGTTACATGGCTCTTCTGAATTTTTATTTATTTATTTATCTATTTATTTATATTATTTAGATCTTTTTGAGACAGGGTCTCTCTGTAGTAACAGCTAGCCTGGAACTTACTGTGTAGACAAGCCTGGCCTTGATCTCACAGAGATCTGCCTGCCTCTGCCTCCCAGGGATTAGAGACATGCGCTACCACACCCTGCCTGCCTGTATTTATTTTGTCAGGCAGAGTTTCATGCAAAGGACCATGGTCTGGCAATCCCTGTGCAGCTGAGGATGACTCAAGTACTGAGGTTATAGCCTTGAGCCACCATGCTGGTTGGCCTGCTTGCTTCTCCCTAGCACCAGATGGCTCTGTCATTCTCCAACACCAACTGGGATTCCAACAGTTCATTTCTGTTCTGACTTTTCCCAGAGTTAGTATGGACCTAACAAGTTAAGTGCTAAGCCCAGAAAGCTGCCTTCACCTGTCAGTGACAGATGGGGTGTCCACTCTATTCACACTTCTCCCCAGTTACAAACTTGGGAGCTGCTTTCACCTTGAATAATTCATAAAATAAATAATCAGAATTCTGGTAAGCTGTTCAGTGCATGATTATTAGTTGGTTATGAAGGGCACAACTCAGAAGACTGAGAGATGCACACGTAGGGTAAGGTCTCAGAGAAAAGCCGGGGAGCTTCCACACCCTCTCTGCGCGGTCCATCTTCCCACCACCGCTTTTCCTCCACCTGCAGTCACCTCAAAGCAGAGCTTTCCTGGGGGCTTTGTCATCTAAACCTGATTGTCTAAACTATTAGCTGCTCTGGGCTGAGGGTGTGGCTTGGTAGTGGCAATAATGACACTTGAAGAAGGGTGTACTCTACGACAATGTGGCACTGGAATCGACGCCCTGCACACTTTGGGTTTAATTTCCAGTTTTCTTGTTCTCTGCAAAATGCCTTTTGTTATTTCATTAAAATTTAATATTAAAAGATTTCTACCATCTCACCAATATGACCATTTGATCTCCTTTTATATTAAAAAACTTTTTGTCATATTTAAAGTTTTGTTAGCACAAAAAATTAGAAAAGGAAAAGATAATTTCATTTTCATAAAAGTCTAACATTTGGCACAGATGTTGTACGGGAGCCCTTTCCTTTTGCCTGAGTTGGGTGCTGTTTCTGTGTTTCCGTCTGAGTGGGAAGAATGACACCATTATTGTTGACGCGAGGGTGTTCTTAGCCAATCTAGGAAAACTAAATCTATCTAGTTCTTTCTCATCCAGAACCTTTGTTAGATGGGTCATCCATCATTCATGATAGCAAATCTTTTTTTAATTTAAAAATATTTTATTAGCATTGCTTTCTTTAAGAAGGAACATGATTTGGACCACTCCCCCTTCCATGCTCCCACCCCCACCAGAACTCATGCATTCTGCTATACATGTCTTGCACCTTTTTCTCAGTCTTTTTTAAAAAGTTTTCAGTGCATAAGTTTACTGTTTTAGCTAGAAGTTTACTGTTTCAGTCAGCTATTCTACTATGAAATGTTGTATGAAATGCACAAAACTTCAATAAAAAATAAAAGAGAGTTTGAAAGTAAGATGAAAAAAAAAAAAAGAATGCTATGAAATAGGGTTTGGGGAAACGAGGTCTAAGTATTTTTCCATGACTCCCAGGATAAAGGAGAGGGAAAAGATATAGGTGCATCTTAGAAAGGGAGATTATTTTAATTACTGTTATTTAAGAAAGCAAGGATTAGCTTTGGGAGATACAGTCCATTATGACAAAGAAGGCATGGTGGCAGGGGCAGGAGGTGGCCGTCTACATTGTGTCCACAGTCAAGAAACAGCCATGAGTGTCTGTGCTCTCTGTGCTTCCCTTTCTGTTCAGGCCAGGCTCCTAGCTTGTGGAATGGTATCAACCACATTGTAGGGTGGGTCTTTCCACCCCAAAGAACCTAATCTAGATAATTACATACAGACCTGTCTAGGGACTTGTTTCTATGGTGATTCTAAATCCCATCAGGTTGATAAGATTAACCATCACAGAAGTTAAACCTTCCTCCTTGGCAAAGCTGTCCTGTAAAGAAGCTATTACTGAGCTATCTGTTACTACACAACTAGGTGTAGAAGATTATGTACAGCCTTCCTAAGAATATTGTACCACATGAGAGCAAGGACGAAGCTGGACTCACCAAACCAATACAGGCCATGTGAGAAGCATAAAGCTTGCCCCAAGATGACTAAGTTAAACAAATGAGAACACTTTTTAGAACAATATAGTCCTGGGAAGAATAAATACAAAAAGAAGTAACATGATTATATTGAAAGACATATAGTTTGGGGAAAATTTGGAAAGGGAGTGAGTGTCAAACTCACACTGTAAGAACAGTGACAAATTTTACATTATTGTTGATGCTTGGTAGTTTAATTTTGACAGAAAATAAAATTCAAAAATTATAGTAGACATATAGAATTGCAAATTTATATTCTAAGATAAAATTTTTTAGTTTGAAAGTTTATCAGTTTAATTATATAGAAGTTTAATTAGGGCTGGAGAGATGGCCTAGCGGTTAAGAGCGCTGACCGCTCTTACAGAGGAGCCAGGTTCGATCCCCAGCACCCACATGGCGGCCGAGAACCGTCTGAAACTCCAATTCCAGGAGAACTCCAGTTCCAGGGGAATCCAAGACCCTCTTCTGACCTCCGCAGCATTGCACGACACGGGTGCACAAACTTGCATGCAGACAGTACATTCATACACATACGGAAATAAATAAAATTAATAAAAAAAAAATTTAAAAAAAAAAGAAGTTTAATTATGGCATAGGTGAAGACACACTGAGGCTGTAGAAGAATAATGGGAAAATAATGGAAAAGATCTTGGTGTCTGGTAGTGGGAGAGGTATAACATCACGGCCTGGATGCCCAGGACCACAGCTGGGTCTCAGGGAAGGTGGAAGTCCTCTCAAAGCCAGAATTTGCAAATGACAGAGTCCTCCCCTGTCCCCAGCATAAGAGGCAAAGCCTCTGCTATGCACAACCTGGGACCTCAGGGGAGGGGTCTGTGAGGAATGAAGTCACTCTGAGAAAGTTGAAACTGCTGCCCAGCATCCGGAAGTCCTCCATCCTCCAATCTGCTTGACCATCAGCCCACCACCAGAGGAATAAGGAACCGTGGCTTGTATTAGGGGTCCAAAGCTTTAGGCTCATGTGAGGGGACCCCAGCTCCAGCTTGCTAGGGGCTCACAGTTCTAGCTCACAGGAGGAAAACACAGCTCCAGGTTCACAAATCTTAAGTAAGCTAGTATAGTATCTTCTCTCTTTTGAAATGTTTACTTCCCCTAGTCTAGAAAGAAAATCAAATAAATCATTAACTTCAAAGAGAGGTGACAGATTAAGAAGAGGTAGAAAACATGGTAGAGAAACTTGTATGAGAGAACGTTGGGTGAAGATACTATTTTCTTTCTTTTTTATATATTTTTTAAATTTTATTCATTTATTTATTTATTATTTATTTGTATGAATGTACTGTCTGCATGTATGTTTGTGCACCCGTGTTGTGCATGCCTCGGAGGTCTGAAGAGGGCGTCGGATTCCCGTGGAACTGGAGTTCTCCTGGAATTGGAGTTACAGACGGTTCTCAGCCATCATGTGGGTGCTGGGGATCGAACCCAGGTCCTCTGCAAGAGCAGTCGGCACTCTTAACCGCTAGGCCATCTCTCCAGCCCCACTATTTTCTTTCTTACCTTGGGTCTGTCTTATGGGATCTTGTGCTATATTTTAAGGTTTTTTTTTTTTTTTTTAAGAGGCTGTTAAATCCACCCATATCCTCAAACTCACAATTAAGTAGAAATTTGCCTACCATTCCCTTCATCTTTCAACACTTAGAATCAAAGAGAAGACATTGTGCATAAGAGAATTAAGATGAGGTCTCAGAGAAGACATTTAGGGAAAAAATCAGATTGAAAAGTATTATACGTATTTTGAAAACCACATAACCCTCCCCTTTTGCTGATTTATTTTGAGACAAGGTCTCACCATGTAGCCAGCACTGGCCTTGAACTTGTGGGAGTTCTCTTCTGTCTCACACTGTGTTCTTGCCAAACAGGCCCCAGGTACATACACACACTGATGTGAAGGCCCTGTATCTGCATTTCTCATGGGGTTATGGGGCATCACATCTCCCTCTGGGCTCTCCCACCCTTCCAGATTCACTCACCTCTACTCTCTTCCCCCCATCTGACACCCTTCCTCCATGCCTAGTCCCAGCACCACCATTTTTTACATCCTTCCCCAATAACACCCATCTCCCACCATCCCCCTCCGACTCCCCACACACCACAACCCCTTGCAAGTCCCTTCTTCCTCTTCTCTCAGTGAAACTCTCCCAATTTTCCCACCTCCTCTCCCTACTAACATCTGTTCCCTACAACCTTCCTATTTTGGGTTCCTTTTTTTCCTTTACCTCCCTGAATCCTTTTCATTTTTCTGGCTCCTGGTGTTACATTGGTATATATACTCACATACAAGGGATCCATGCTACAATCCACACATGAGGGAATAAACAGTGCTTGCTTTTCTGCGTTTGGGTTACCTCACTAGTATAATAGTCACTCGTTCCATCCATTTACCTGCGAATTTCATAATTTCATCTTTTCTTACTACTGAGCAGAACTCAACTGTGTAAATGTACCATATTATCATTTTATCCATTTGTCAGCTGAGGGACATTTAGGCTGTTTCCATTTCTTAGCTATTGTGAAAAGAGCAGAAACAAACATGGATGTACAGATATCTCTTCAGTAGGATGAATCCTTTGGGCATATGCCAAGGAGTGGTGCAACCGGACCATATGGTCGATTCATTTTTAGCTTTTTAGGAGCTTTCCACACTGCTTTCCGTAGTGGGTGGCACGAGACTGCATTCCCATCAGCAGTGAGCGAGTGTTCCCCTTGCTCCACATCCTCGCCAGCATTTGCAGTCATTCATTCACTTGATCTTAGCCGCTCTGACTCGAGTAAGATGGGGGAATTTTTTTTTTTTTTACTTTTTTGAGACAGGGTTTCTCTGTAGCCTTAGCTGTCCTAGAACTCATCATGTAGACCAGGCTGGCCTTGAACTCACAGAGATCTGACTGCCTCTGCCTCTCAAGTGCTGAGATTACAGGCATGTGCCACCACACCTAGCAATATAAAGTTTTTTTTTTTTTTTTTTTTTTTTTATCCACAGTTCTCTAATTACGATGGATGTTGAACAGTTTTTAAGGCATTTCTTGGCCATTTTATTTCTTCTTTTGAGAACTCTCTGTTCAGGTCCTTAGCCGATCTTTTTATTGGGTCATTTATTTTCTTATTTGTCTTTTGAGTTCTTTGTATATTAGTCCTCTGTCAGATGTGTCACTAGTAAAGATTTTCTCCCAGTCAGTGGGTTTCTTCTTCCCTTCCTTGGGAGCTTCTTTTGTTGTACAGAAGCTTTATAGTTTAATGAGCTTCCGCTTGTTGATTGTTGACCTTAATGCCTGAGCAGCTGACGTCTGATCTAGAAAGTCTTTTCCTACACCTGCATCTTGGAGGGTATAGCTTAGGTTTTTCTTCTAGGAGTTTCAGGGTGTCAGGTTTTTATATTGAGGTCTTTGATTCATTTGGAGTTGGCTTTTGTGCATGATGAAAGATAAGGGTCCAATTTCATTCTTCTACAGGTGGAGATCCAGTTTTGCTAGCACCAAGAATGGAGAAAGATGTTCTTTCCTCCATCATGTGTTCTTGGTACCTTTGTCACCTCCCCAGTCTCAGTCTTCTGGGGTCACATGCACATACCACCATTGTCTAATTCTTATGGTGACCTGCCACATAGGACCATAGGTCTGCTATGATTCCATTAGTAGTTCCATATATAAGGTGGCTGAAATTGTATGTACTCATGTTTGGGTCTTCTATTATATTCCATTGAGCTACAAGTCTAGTTTTGTGCAAGCACCGTGTGATGACTATAGCTCTGTAATATAATCTGAGATCTGGTATGATGATCCCCCCAGCATTTTTTTTTCCAAGATTGCTCTGGCTACCTTGGCTGTTTTATTATTCCATATGAATTTTAGGATGATTTTTCCTAGCTCTGTGAAGAATGTCATGGGTATTTTGATTGGCATTGCATTGAATCTATAGATTGCTTTTAGTAACCCACTCATTTTCATAATCTGGATTCTACCAATCCATGAGAGCGTGGTAGGTCTTTCTGTATCCTAGTGTCTTCCTCTATCTCTTTCTCTAAAATTTGACATTTTCTTTGTAGAGATCATTAATGTCTTTGGTTAGGTTTATCTCTAAGTATTTTATTCTTTTGGAGGTGATTATGAATGTGTGGGCTTCCTTGAATTGCTTTTTCTTATACTTTGTTATTGGTATATAGAAAAGCTACTGATTTTTATAAGTTGATTTTGTAACCTGCCACTTTACTGAAAGTATTAATCATTTCTGTTTTCTAGTGCATTTTTATCTCTTGTGTATAATATCATATCATCTGCAAAAAGAGATAATTTGACCTCTTCTTTTCCAATTAGTATTCTTTTAATTTTCTTCTCTTGTCTTACTGCTTTTGCAAGAGTTTCAAGTACTATATTGAAAAGGAGTAGAGATGATGGACAAACCTATCTCACTCCTGATTTTAATGGGAATGCTTCCAGTTTTTCTCCATTTAGAATGATGTTGGCTATGAGCTTTTCATATATAGCTTTAATTATGTTGAGGAATGTTCCCTCCAGACTAATTCCTTCTAGGACTTTTAACATGAATGCATGTTGGATTTTGTCAAAGGCCTTTTCTGCATCTATTGAGATTATCATACAGCTTTTATCTTTAAATCCACTAATATGTTTTATTACATTTATTGACTTAGGTATATTGAACCATACCTGCATCTCTATAGTAAAGCTGACTTTATTGATCATGGTGGATGATCTTTTTGATATGTGTCTGTATATGGTTTGCATGTATTTTGTTGAGTATCTTACACCTATATTCATTAAAGAAATGGGTCTATAGTTTTCTTTTTGTTGTATCTTTACCTGGTTTGGGTATTAGAATGACACTGGTTTCATAAACAGAGTTTGAGAGTTCTCCCTCTGTTTCTATCTTATAACTGTCAAGTCTTATAATAGAGCAGCAGTAGGCTAGCATGTGGCTCAGCAGTAGAATAGTTTGAGCAGTATAGGTTGTAGATCTTCTTTGAATGTCTGGTAGAATTCTGCCATGAAACCATCTGTGCCTGGGGAGGTTTTGTATTACATTTTCAAATTCCTCATATGTTATGGATCTGTTTAACCACACAATCATCTCAATTGATGCAGAAAAAGCCTTCAACAAAATACAGCATCTCTTCGTGATTAAAGTACTAGAGGGAATTGGACTGGAAGGATCATTCCTCAACATAATCAAAGCCATATACAAGAAAGCCACAGCCAGCATCATTCTAAATGAAGAAAAGTTAGAAGGATTCCCCCATAAAGGTTGGAAACCAGCAAGGCTGCCCCTTGTCACCGCTCCTCTTCAATATAGTGCTTGAAACACTGGCTAGGGCAATAAGGCAAGAAAAGGAAATCAAAGGAATACTAATTGGAAAAGAGGAAGTAAAACTATCCCTTTTTGCAAACGATATGATAGTTTACCTAAGGCATGCTAAAAACTCTACCAGAAAATTCCTAGAAACAATTAGGAGTTTCAGTAAAGTGGTGGGTTACAAAATTAGCCTACAAAAATCAGCAGCTTTTCTTTACACCAACAACAAGCAACTGAAGAAGGAATACAAGGAGACATTCCCAATCACAATAGACCCCAAAACAATAAAATACCTAGGAATAAACCTAACCAAAGACACCAAAGATCTCTACAACAAAAATTACAAATTCCTGAAGAAGGAGATTGAAGAAGACATCAGAAGATGGAAAGACCTCCCATGCTCATGGATTGGAAAAATTAATATAGTAAATATGTCCATTCTACCCAAATTAATATATCAATTCAACACGATTCCAATTAAAATCCCCAGGACATTCTTCACAGGCTTGGAAAAAAATTCTTAAATTCATATTGAACAACAAAAAACCCAAATAGCCAAAGCAACCCTGAGTGAAAACAGCAATACAGGGGGAAATTCTACACCAAACATCAAACTATACTACACATCAAACTATACTACAGGGCTATAGTCATAAAAACAGCCTGGTACTGGCAGAAAAACACACCTGTAGACCAATGGAACAAAACTGAAGATCCAAACTTGAGCACATGCAATCTCAGCCACTTATATTTGATGAGGGGGCCAAAAAGACTCAATGGAGGAAAGACAGCATCTTCAGCAAATGGCGCTGGCAAAACTGTATCACCACTGGTAGAAGAATAAAATTAAACCCCTACCTCTCACCCTGCAAAAAACAACTCCAAATGGATCAAAGACCTCAATTTGAAACCCAAAACCCTGAAGGTGTTAGATGAAAAAGTTGGCAGCAACTTACAAGATATAAGTGTAGGAAGAGACTTTCTAAATCAGACAGCAGCTGCATAGGAAATAAGGTCAACAATTGACAAGTGGGACCTTATTAAACTCAAAAGTTTTTGTACAGCAAAAGAAACAATCAGGGAAGTGAAGAGAAAACCCACAGAGTGGGAGGAAACATTCACTGGTGATTCATTTGACAGAGCATTAACTTCCAGAATATATAAACTACTCAGAAAACAAAGGAGTAAGAAAACAAATGACTCACTCAAAAGATGGAGTAAAGAGATGAGCAGATAATTCACAAGCAAGGAAATAGAGATGGCTGAGAAACACATTAAAAAGTGTTCAACATCGCTAATAATTAAGGAAATGCAAATTAAAACCACTTTTAAGATATCATCTCATCACATAAGGGTGGCTAGGATCAAGAAAACAAATGATACCAAAATGCTGGAGAGGGTGTGGGGAAAGGGGAACACTCATCCACTGCTGGTGGGAATGCAAACTTGTATAACCACTATTGAAATCAGTATGGAGAACCCTTAAAAGACTCAAAATGAGCCTACCACCTGACCCAGCCATACCACTTCTGGATATATAGTCAACAGACTCTCCCTACAGCAGAGATACATGTATAGCCATGTTTATTGCAGCTCTCTTCACAATAGCAAAGAGCTGGAACCAACCCAGATGCCCCTCAACTGATGAGTGGATGCAGAAAATGTGGTACATCTACACAATGGAGTACTATGCAGTGGTAAAGAAAGATGACATCATGAAATTTGAAGGTAAATGGATGGAACTAGAAAATTTTATGCTAAGTGAAGTAACACAGTCCCAGAAAAACAAAAGACGAATGGTATCCCTCATATGTGGGTGCTAGTACCAAATAACTAGGTGTAAGACAAAATGAGCAACGTTAATACTATATTCTTCATGATCTAAAGACAACTGTGCTCTTGTATTGGGAATCCCTACACAGGTTCTAGGGCTGACCTAACACATATTTTCAGATCTTGGACTTTTAGTACATGATGGAGGGTACGTGTGCATCTTTTAGAGTAATATGGGATTAAACTGGAAAGATGTGAATCAAGAAATATGCTAGGGAAATAACATACAGTTTGTTTCCAAAGGATACAATGTTAATATAGGTGCAATGTAACAGGCTGTTGCAACTTATCCTTTCTGGGTGCTTAAGGATCATACCTGAAGTCCCTACCAATTTGGCTGAGGGAACTGGGGGACAACTTTGTTCCTTGCCCTCAGAGGTCAACCAAGTCTTAAGGGATTATACATGGGGGCATCTCTTGAAAAGTCCTGCAGAGGTAGGTCACCATTCTTCCTGTTCAGGGAGGTTTTGGAGAGCCACTAAGGGGACTTCATCCAGTGTCCAGTCTATAAAGAGGAAAGTCTGCTCATCCTTCAGAAAAGGAAGTCTGGTCTTGAAAGACCTGATTTTGTCCTCATGTGTATGGAACTGGTGGATGAGGAGCTGAAAGAAGCAAGGGGTTCCCACTCCCCCCCCCAAAAAAAAAACCTGAGAGACCCCTGAAGACCAGATCCTCAACTGACCTCAACAAAACAATACCTTGGTTAACCTGAGCTCTCTGTATGGCCTTAAGCATCCAGAAGGAAAGTACAACCAGAAATAAATAATCAATAAGACTAGAGAAACTGTAATGCAGACACAAAACTTGAGATCTTAGTAAAAAGACAAAAAATAAAAAAAGATCACCGTCGTTTGGCCTGTCTTCAATTCTTACAGGCAGGCACATATGCTCTGTGGATGCCATTGCTTTTGGCACTCCTCAAAGACATGAGATACAACTTTTTTACTTTTTAGCCAATGTGGACTGAGGACTGCTGAGATACACAGCTTGTGAACTAAGCAGATAATGGGAATTCAGCCTCTTCAGAATATGGACTGCCATTGTTTGATTACCTCGGCAGTATCATGGAGGCCAATGCAGGGGGATCAAGACAGGACGTGTGCTTACTGGACTTCATTTGAGGGCACAATATTTAAAGCAGAAGCACGTCAGTAAGGGTTTCCTTCTGCATAAGGTTTTTTTGTAGTGTAATGTCTTAATCATAGTCTACCATCAAATATTTTAGGTGTATATTTAATGTTTAGATAGTATATTAGCAGCATGCAATAATTACATCATAAGTTCTCAAGCAGAGGCAGTCTATTGCAAGGACCTTCTTTGCTGCCAGTTATCATGGGCTGTTTAAAGTTAGAAAACTGAATAGCAACACTGAATACTGTAGAAATGCTCTTTGCTCAGTAATACTTGAGTTGTTGCAATATTAGATTATCCATTTGGTTGTTACAGAAAAATCCTTAACTGTAATTGACGGTTGTTGCCGTAATAGTATATTGTCTGTATTTCTACCTCTAGTAATGGGCTTTATGCGCTAGATTTCAATATCCTCGAGCCTCGGCAAGTGCACAAGCCTTTTAAAAAAGAAACATGGTTTACTTGCACAAAACTGATCAGATTTGAGAGATCATTAATGACCTTGAAGTGGTTTTTGTGGGTGTGAAACAAATGGTGAGAATTTGAATTGTTCCCTTATTATAGTATTGAAATTAAGTCTACTTAATTTGTCAAATCATGTTCATGCCCTGATTTTATATACTTGTATCTATCAATAAACATTGTGATACTTGAAAAAAATACAAATAGTTTTCAGATAAAAAATTTTTTTGTATGTGTATGAATGTACTGTCTGCATGTAGGCCTGTGCACCCATGTCGTACAATGCCGTGGAGGTCAGAAGAGGGTCTCAGATTCCCCTGGAACTGGAGATCTCCTGGAATTGGAGTTACAGATGGCTCTCAGCCGCCATGTGGGTGCTGGGGATCGAACCCGGGTCCTTTGCAAGAGTGGTCGGCGCTCTTAATCGCTAGGCCATCCCTCCAGCCCCTCAGATAAACTTTTGTGATAAATAAGAAAATTTCAAAAAGATGTTATGTATAGTGTAAATGAAAATATGAATGTAATTGTTATGTAACAGAAGCAACAATAAAAATGAAAAATTTTAAATAATTTATAGTAAATTCAGAAAATTTCCATGAATATAGAATAAAGGGGCTTAGAATGATTAAGGTGTTCTAGAAAAAAGGGTAGAATGGATGTATTTAAGCCTATAGCTGTCAAGTCTTATTATAGAGCTACAGTAGGCCAGGGTGTGGCTCAGCAGTAGAATAGAGCACTTTGGCATTCATGGAGGCATAGGTTCAGTCCCTAGCACTATACAAAAAGATGTTAAAATGAAACTGGAATAAGTATAGATAAGTAGAACAAAAAGTTTAGAGAGCTAGAGGCTCTAGTCCCCAAAATATATTTGGAATATATATATATATATATATATATATATTTATTATAGAATAAACAATCCAGAACCATGAAGTCCCTGATTTATGACAACATTGACTCAGTACAGTCAGCAAGGAACAATCTTTTCAATGAATTGGTCTGGGCCAATTGGGAATGTATGAGAAAGGAACTCTTGTCAATCCTTACAAATATACAGAATATACAAATCAATTCCAAGTCAATTATAGAAATAAATATGGAAATAAATATAGAAATAAATATAGAAATAAATATTATAGAAAAAAACAAAGCAATAAAATGTCTAGAGGAAGGGCTGGAGAGATGGCTCAATGGTTCAGAGCACTGGTTGTTCTTAAAGAGTTTCAACCAGGTTTAAATCCCAGCACCCACAGGAGGCTAACAATTGTCCATAACTCCAGTTCCAGGGAATCCAGTGCCTTCTTCTGTCCTCAGCCAGCATTGCACAACATGGATACATTTATATACATGTAGCAAATACACATAAAATAAACATATTTTTAAACTTTCTAGAGGAAATCAGAAGGCATTTTCTTGGACTGGGAGTACATATCAGTTGGTAGAGTTCTTACCCAGCATGCACAAGGCCCTTGGTTCAATCCTCCAATATCATATAAACCAGATCTGGTAGTAATGCACACCTATAATCCCAGCACTTGGAAAGTCGACATAGGAGAACCAGAAGCTCAAGGTCATCCACAGATATACAGTGAGTTCAATTAAGGCCATAAGAGATTGTAAATAGGCTGCATTGCATTTAAGATATCAATAAGTAAGTAAATGGTAAGCCTAGTAATAGGAGCAAATATCACAGGCATGTTATATATGCCAAATAAAGAAGAGGTTTTTAGAACATAGTAATACTACTGTATACACCAAGGATAAAAGCTACTTGGTATAAACTGGACAAAGACCTGCGTTTCCATAGAGAACTACACTGGTGGGCTGTTCCTAGTTGTTGGGGACATTGTAGCAAGAACAGAGAGACAGCTAGCCACCTGTTCTAGTTTGTCTTCCATTGCTGTGACAAAACACTCTGACACCAACTTGGGGAGGAAAGGGTTTATTCAGCTTACATCTCCTGGGTCATAGTTCATCACTTAGGGAGCCCAAGGCAGGAACTCAGGGCAGGAACCTGGAGGCAGGAGCNATATTTTATATTAAAAAAAATTTTTTTTTTTTATTTATTAAGTTTTTTAGACAAAAAATTGATCAGGATAAAGATAATTTCATTTTCATAAAAGTCTAACATTTGGCACAGATGTTGTACGGGAGCCCTTTCCTTTTGCCTGAGTTGGGTGCTGTTTCTGTGTTTCCGTCTGAGTGGGAAGAATGACACCATTATTGTTGACGCGAGGGTGTTCTTAGCCAATCTAGGAAAACTAAAATCTATCTGAGTTCTTTCTCATCCAGAACGTTTTTTTGTTTTAGATGGGTCATCCATCATTCATGATAGCAAATCTTTTTTTAATTAAAAATTTTTATTTAGGCATTCCTTTTTTATGAATTGAACATGAAATTTAGGACCCTTCCCCTCCCTGCTCTCCACCCCCACCAGAACTCATGCAATATGCCATCAGTAGCCATTTGCCATCTTTTTCTCAGTCTTTTTTAAAAACTTTTTTTCATGCGGAATGTTACTGTTGTGTAGTAATTGACTGTTTCAGCTCAGCTATTTATATGCAAATGATGTTATGAAATTGCACAAAACTCAATAAAATAACTAAAAGAGAGAGTTGAAAGTAAGATGAAAAAAAAAAAAAAGAATGCTATGACATAGGGTTTGGGGAAACGAGGTCTAAGTATTTTTCCATGACTCCCAGGATAAAGGAGAGGGAAAAGATATAGGGCCACTTGAAAGGGAGATTATTTTAATTACTTGTTATTTAGAAAGACAAGGATTAGCTTTGGGAGATACAGTCCATTATGACAAAGAGGATGGTGGCAGTGGGAGGAGGGCCGTCTACATTGTGTCCACAGTCAAGAAACAGCCATGAGTGTCTGTGCTCTCTGTGCTTCCCTTTCTGTTCAGGCCAGGCTCCTAGCTTGTGGAATGGTATCAACCACATTGTAGGGTGGGGTCTTTCCCACCCCAGAACCTAATCTAGATAATTACATTACAGACCTGCCAGGGACCTTTGTTTCTATGGTGATTCTAAATCCCTATCAGCGTTGAACTAGGATTAACCATCACAGAAGTTAAACCTTCCTCCTTGGCAAAGCTGTCCTGTAAAGAAGCTATTACTGAGCTATCTGTTACTACACAACTAGGTGTAGAAGATTATGTACAGCCTTCCTAAGAATATTGTACCACATGAGAGCAAGGACGAAGCTGGACTCACCAAACCAATACAGGCCATGTGAGAAGCATAAAGCTTGCCCCAAGATGACTAAGTTAAACAAATGAGAACACTTTTTAGAACAATATAGTCCTGGGAAGAATAAATACAAAAAGAAGAGTAGTACATTATTATATTGCAAGACATATATATTTGGGGAACAATTGAAAGGGAAGTGAGTGTTCACAACTCACACTGTAAGAACAGTGACCGGAAAATTTACATTTATTGTTGAGCGTGGCAGTTTAATTTTGGAGACCCAGAAAATCAAATTCCAAAAAATTATAGTAGCATCATAGAATTGCAAATTTATATTCTAAGATAAAATTTTTTAGTTTTGGAAAGTTTTTCGTTAATTCTATAAAGTTTATTTAGGGCTGGCGAGATGGCCTAGCGGTTATTATAGAGCGCTGACCGCTCTTTACAGAGGGCCAGGTGTTCGCATTCCCCAGCACCCACAATGGTCGGACGAAGAAACCGTCTGAAACTCCAATCCGGAGAACTCCAGGTTCCAAGGGGAACCAATGACTCTCTTTTCTGACCTCCGGCAGCATTGCACGACACGGGTGCACAAAACTTGCATGCAGACAGTCACTTATACACTATCGGAAATAAATAAAAAATTAAATAACAAAACAATTTAAAAAAAAACAGAAGTTTAATATGGCATAGGTGAAGACACACTGAGGCTGTAGAAGAATAATGGGAAAATAATGGAAAAGATCTTGGTGTCTGGTAGTGGGAGAGTATAACATCACGGCCTGGATGCCCAGGACCAAATAGAGTCAGATAGTGACCTCAAAGGTAGTTGGGAGATATTTAGAAAATCAGTCCCCCACAGAAGTAAATCTGCCAGGACAAACCCTCCCCTGTCCCCAGCATAAGAGGCAAAGCTCTGCTATGCACAACCTGGGACCTCAGGGGAGGGGTCTGTGAGGAATGAAGTCACTCTGAGAAAGTTGAAACTGCTGCCCAGCATCCGGAAGTCCTCCATCCTCCAATTGCTTACCATCAGCCCACCACCAGAGATAAGGAACCGTGGCTTGATTATGGTCCAAAGCTTGGCTCATTGAGGGGGGACCCCAGCTCCAGCTTGCTAGGGGCTCACAGTTCTAGCTCACAGGAGGAAAACACAGCTCCAGGTTCACAAATCTTAAGTAAGCTAGTATAGTATCTTCTCTCTTTTGAAATGTTTACTTCCCCTAGTCTAGAAAGAAAATCAAATAAATCATTAACTTCAAAGAGAGGTGACAGATTAAGAAGAGGTAGAAAACATGGTAGAGAACTTGGATGAGAGAACGTTGGGTGAAGATACTATCTTCTTCTTTTATATATTTTTTAAATTTTATTCATTTATTTATTTTATTTATTGTATGAATGTAGTCTGCATGTATTGTTTGTGCACCCGTGTTGGCATGCCCGGAGGTCGAAGAGGCGTCGCGATTCCCGTTGGACTGGAGTTCTCCTGGAAGTGGGTAGGTATTCAGAGGTCGCACCATCATGGGGTGCGGGGATCGAACCCAGGGCCCTGCAAGAGCCGTCGGCACTCTTAACCGCGTAGGCCAACTCAGCCACTATTTTCGGCTTACCTGGGCTTCTGTCTATATGGGATCGTGGATATATTTAAGGGGTTTTTAAGAGGCCTGTAAATCCACCCCTATGCTCAAACTACAAATTAAGTAGAAATTTGCCTAACCATTCCCTTCATTTTTCAACACTTAGAATCAAAAGAGAAGACATTGTTGCATCAGAGATATTAAGATGAGGTCTAGAGAAGACATTTAGGGAAAAAATCAGATTGAAAAGTATTATACGTATTTTGAAAACCACATAACCCTCCCCTTTTGCTGATTTATTTTGAGACAAGGTCTCACACATGTTAGCCAGACGGCCTTGAACTGGTGGGAAGTTCTCTTTGTATCACATGTGTTCTTGCCAAACAGGCCCAGGTAAATACACACACTGATGTGAAGGCCCTGTATCTGCATTTCGCATGGGGGGATGGGGGACCACTACTGGGCGCGCCCACCCTGCCAGAGCGCAATCAACCCACCGCTATGATTCCCACCCATCTGAACCATTCACGTCCATGCCTAGTCAGACAACATTTTAACCGCCCAATAACACCCATCTCACCCATCCCCTCCGACATCCCCAACACACACACCCTTGCAAGTTCTTCTCAGGAGGGAAAACCCAAATTCCACCCCTCCTAATAAACATTGTTCCCACAACCTCGATATTTCGGGTTCCTTTTTCTTTACCTCCCTGATCTTTTCCATTTTCTGGCTCCTGTGTTTTTATCAGGTATATATACTCAATATAAGGGATCCATGCTACAATCCACACATGAGGGTAAACATGCTTGCTTTTCTGCGTTTGGGTTACCTCACTAGTTAATAGTCACTCGTTCCATCCATTTACCTGCGAATTTCTAAATTTCATCTTTTCTTCTACTGAGCAAACTCAACTGTGTAAATGTACCCTATATCATTTTATCCATTTGTCAGCTGAGGGACATTTTAGGCTGTTTCCATTTCTAGCTATTGTGAAAAAGCAGCAAAAAGAGAAAGAAACAAACATGGAGTACAACATATCTGGATTGGGATGAATCCTTTAGGTATATCCAAGGAGTGGTGCCACCGGACCCATATGGTCGATTCATTTTAGTCTTTTAGGAGCTTCTACACACTGCTTTCCGTAGTGGGTGGCACGAGACTGCATTCCCATCCGCAGTGAGCGAGTGTTCCCTTGTTCTCCACATACTGCCAGCATTGCAGTCATTCATTCACTTGATCTTAGCCGCTCTGGACTCGAGTAAGATTGGGGGAATTTTTTTTTTTTTTACTTTTTTTGAGACAGGGTTCTCTGAGACTAGCTGTCTGAACTCATCTGTAGACAGGCAGGCCTTGCAATACTAACAGATTGATATGACTTGCCTGCTCTCAAGTGCTGAGATTACAGGCATGTGCCACACCAACCTAGCAATAATAATGTTTTTTTTTTTTTTTTTTTACCACAGTTCTCAAATTACGATGGATGTTGAACAGTTTTAAGGCATTTCTTGGCCATTTTTCTTCTTTTGAGAACTCTCTGCTCAGGTCCTTAGCCCATCTTTTATGGGGTCATTTATTTTCTTATTTGTCTTTTGAGTTCTTTGTGTATATTAGTCCTCTGTAGATGTGTCACTAGTAAAGATTTTTCTCCCACTCATGGGTTTCTTCTTCCCTTCCTTGGAGTCTTCTTTTTTGTACAGAAGCTTTATAGTTTAATGAGCTTCCGCTTGTTGATGTTGACCTTAATGCCTGAGCAGCTGACGTCTGATCTAAAGTCTTTATTTCCTACACCTGCATCTTGGAGGGTATAGCTTAGGTTTTTCTTCTAGGAGTTTCAGGGTGTCAGGTTTTTATTGAGGTCTTTGATTCATTTGAGTTGGCTTTTGGCATGATTGAAAGATAGGTCCAATTTCATTCTTCTACAAGTAGGAGATCCAGTTTTGCTAGCACCAAGAATGGAGAAAGATGTTCTTTCCTCCATCTGTGTTTCTTGGTACCTTTGTCACCTCCCCAGTCTCAGTCTTCTGGGGTCACATGCACATACCACCATTGTCTAATTCTTATGGTTTGCCTCACATAGGACCACTAGGTCTGCATGATTCCATTAGTAGTTCCATATATAAGGTGGCTGAAATTGATGTACTCATGTTTGGGTCTTCTATTATGCTCCATGACTACAAGTCTAGTTTTGTGCAAGCACCGTGTGATGACTATGCTCTGTATATAATCTAGTAGTTCTGGTGATGATGTCCCCCCAGTGCCCATTTTTTTTTCCAAGATTGTCTGGCTTTGCTGTTTTATTTTCCTATGGATTTTAGGATGATTTTTCTAGCTCTGTGAAGAATGTCATGGGTATTTTGATGGCAGTGCATTGAATCTATAGATTGTTTTGTAGAACCCCATTTTTATCTGTATTTTTCAATCCATGAGATGGGGGGCTCTGTCTCTCTAGCTAGTCTTCCTCATCTTTTCTTAGATTTGACATTTTTTTTGTAGAGATCATTAATGTCTTGGTTAGGTTTATTCTAAGTATTTATTCTTTTGGATGGTTTGATTATGAATGTGTGGGCTTCCTTGAATTGCTTTTTCTTATACTTTGTTATGGTATATAGAAAAGCTACTGATTTTTTAGTTGATTTTGTAACCTGCCACTTTACGAAAGTATTAATCTTTCTGTTTTCTAGTGCATTTTTCCTCTGTGTATAATATCATCATCTGCAAAAAGGAGTAATTTGACCTCTTTCTTTCTCCTTCTTCAATTAGTATTCTTTAATTTTCTTCTCTTGTCTTACTGCTTTTGCAAGGTTTCAGTACTATATTGAAAAGGAGTAGAGATGATGGACAAACCTATCTCACTCCTGATTTTAATGGGAATGCTTCCAGTTTTTCTCTTAGAATGATTGTTGGCTATGAGCTTTTCATATCTAGTTTAATTATGTTGAGAATGTTCCTCCAGACAATTCCTTCTAGGATTTTAACATGAATGCATGTTGGATTTTGTCAAAGGCCTTTTCTGCATCTATTGAGATTATCATACAGCTTTTATCTTTAAATCCATATATGTTTTATTACATTTATTGACTTAGGGTATATTGAACCATACCTGCATCTCTATAGTAAAGCTGACTTTATTGATCATGGTGGATGGATCTTTTTGATATGTGTCTGTATATGGTTTGCATGTGTATTGTTGAGTATCTTACACCTATTTCATTAAAGAAATGGGTCTATAGTTTCTTTTTTTGTTGTATCTTTACCTGGTTTGGTATAGAATGAACACTGGTTTCATAAACAGAGTTTGAGGTTCTCCCTCTGTTTCTATCTTATAACTGTCAAGTCTTATAATAGAGCAGCAGTAGGCTAGCATGTGGCTCAGCAGTAGAATAGTTTGAGTAGTATGGTTGTAGATCTTTTTGAATGTCTGGTAGAATTCTGCCATAAATCCATCTGGCCTGGGTATTTGGTATGGTTTGTGTATTATTGTTTCAATTCCTTTATATGTTATGGATTGTTTAACCACACATATCATCTCAATTATTGCAGAAAAAGCCTTCACAAACTACAGCATCCCTTCTGATTTAAGTACTAAGGGAATTGGACTGGAAGGATCATTCCTCAACATAATCAAAGCCATATACAACAAACCACCAGCCCAGCATCCATTCTAATGACAGAAAAAAGTTAGAAGGTTCCCCCATAAAGGTTGGAACCAGCAAGGCTGCCCCTTGTCACGCGCTCCTCTTCAATATAGTGCTGAAACACTGGCTAGGGCAATAAGGCAAAAAAGGAAATCCAAGGAATACTAATTGGAAAAAGAGAGTAAAACTATCCCTTTTTGCAAACGATATGATAGTTTAGAAGGGATGCTAAAAATCTTACCAGAAAAATTCCTAGAAAACAATTAGGAGTTTCAGTAAATGGTGGGTTACAAAATTAGCCTAAAAAATCAGCAGCTTTCTTTACACCAACAACAGCAATAGAAAGAAGGAATAAAGGAGAACCATCCCAATCACAATAGACCCAAAAACAATAAAAACCTAGGAAAAACCTAACCAAAGACACCAAAGTCTCTACAACAAAAAATTACAAATTCCTGAGAAGGAGATTGAAGAAAGACATCTAGAAGATGGAAAGACCCTACATGCTCATGGATGGAAAAAAATTAATATAGTAAATATGTCCATTCTACCCCAAATTAATATATTAATTCAACACGATTCCAATTAAAATCCCCAGGACATTCTTCACAGCTTGGAAAAAAAATTCTTTAAATTCATATTGAACAACAAAAAAAACCAAATAGCCAAAGCAACCCTGAGTGAAAACAGCAAAAAGGGGGAAATTCTACTACCAAACAATCAAAAACTATCTACACATCAAACTTACTACAGGGCTATAGTCATAAAAACAGATGTACTGGCAGGAAGAAAACACACCTGTAGACCAATGGAACAAAACTGAAGATCAAACTTGAGCACATGCAATCTCAGCCATCTTATATTTGATGAGGGGGCCAAAAAGACTCAATGGAGAAAGACAGCATCTTCAGCAAATGGCGCTGGCAAAACTGTATCACCACTGGATAGAAGAATAAAATTAAAACCCTACCTCTCACCCTGCCAAAAAAACAACCCCAAATGGATCAAAGACCTCAATTTGAAACCCAAAACCCTGAAGGTGTTAGATGAAAAGTTGGCAGCAACTTACAAGATATAAGTAGGAAAGCACTTTCTAAATCAGACCGCACGCAGCTGCCTCATAGAAAATAAGGTCAACAATTGACAAGTGGGACCTCATTAAACTCAAAAGTTTTTGTACAGGCAAAGAAAACAATCAGGGAAGTGAAGAGAAAACCCACAGAGTGGGAGGAAACATTCACTGGGATTTCATTTGACAAGAGCATTAACTTCCAGAATATATAAACTACTCAGAAAACAAAGGAGTAAGAAAAAACAAATGACCTCACTCAAAAGATGGAGTAAAGAATGAGACAGAAATTCACAAGCAAGGAAATAGAGAGGGCGGTAGAAACACATTGAAAAAGGTCAACATCGCTAATAATAAGGAAATGCAAATTAAAACCACTTTTAGAATATCGCTCAGCACATAGGGTGGCTAGGATCAAGAAAACAAATGATACCATAAATGCTGGAGGGTGTTGGGAAAGGGAACACTCATCCACTGCTGGTGGGAATGCAAACTTGTATAAACCACTATGAAATCAGTTGGATGAACCCTTAAATGACTCAAAATGAGCTAACCACCTGACCCAGCCATCCACTTCGGATATATAGTCAACAGACTCTCCCTACAGCAGAGATACTGTATAGCCAGTTTATGCAGCTCTCTTCACAATAGCAAAAGCTGGAACCAACCCCAGATGCCCTCAACTGATGAGTGGATGCAGAAAAATGTGGTACTCTACACAATGGAGTACTATGCAGTGGTAAAGAAAGATGACATCATGAAATTTGAAGGTAAAATGGTGGAACTAGAGAAATTTTATGCTAGTAGATGTGAAGTAACACAGTCCCAGAAAAACAAAAGACGAATGGTATCCTCCTATGTGGGTGCTAGTACCAAATAACTAGGTGTAAGACAAAATGAGCAACGTTAATACTATATTCTTCATGATCTAAAGACAATGTGCTCTTGTATTGGGAATCCCTACACAGTTCTAGAGCTGACCTAACACATATTTTTTTTTTTTTTTTTCTTGACTATGGATGGATGGGTACGTGTGCATCTTTTAGAGTAATATGGGATTAAACTGGAAAGATGTGAATCAAGAAATATGATAGGGAAATAACATAGTTGTTTCCAAAGGATACAATGTTAATAGGTGCAATGTAACAGGCTGTTGCAACTTATCCTTTCTGGGTTGCTTAAGATCATACCTGAAGCCCTACCCAATTTGGCTGGGGGATGGGAAACTTTTTCTTGCCCTCAGAGGTCAACAAGTCTACGGGATATACGGGGGCATCTCTCTGAAATATCCCGCAGAGATGTAGGTCACCATTCTTCCTGTTCAGGGAGGTTTTTGGAGAGCCACTAAGGGACTTCATGCCAGTGTCCAGTTATAAAGGAAAGTCTGCTCTCTTCAGAAAAGGGAAGTCTGGTCTTGAAAGACCTGATTTTGTCCTCATTGGATGAACTGGTGGATGAGGAGCTGAAAAGAAAGAAGAAGGGGTCCCACTCCCCCCCAAAAAAAAAAACCTGAGAGAAAAAAACCCTGAAGACCAGATCCTCACTGACCTCAACAAACTACCTTGGTTAACCTGAGCTCTCTGTATGGCCTTAAGCATCCAGAAGAGAAAGTACAACCAGAAATAAATAATCAATAAGACTAGAGAGAACTGTAATGCAGACACAAACTTGAGATCTTAGTAAAAAGACAAAAAAATAAAAAAAGTCACCGTCGTTTGGCCTGTCTTCAATTCTTACCAGTCGGCACATATGCTCTGTGGATGCCATGATTTTGGCACTCCTCAAAACATGAGATACAACTTTTTTACTTTTTAGCCAATGTGGACTGAGGACTGCTGAGATACACAGCTTGTGAACTAAGCAGAAATGGGAATTCCAGCCTCGTTAGAATATGGACTGCCATTGTTTGATTACCTCGGCTAGTATCATAGAGAGCCATGCAGGGGATCAAGACAGGGACGTGTGCTTATGGACTTCATTTGAGGGGCACAATATTAAAGCAGAAGCACCGTCGTAAGGGTTTTCTTCTGCATAAGTTTTTTGTAGTGTAATGTTCTTATCCATAGTCTACCATCAAATTTTTAGGTGTATATTTAATGTTTAGATAGTATATTAGCAGCATGCATAATTACATCATAAGAGGTTCAAGCAGAGGACGTCTATTGCAAGACCTTCTTTGCTGCAGTTATCATAGGCTGTTTAAGTTAGAAAACTGAATAGCAACACTGAATACTGTAGAAATGCCTTTGCTCAGATACTTGATTTGTTGCAATATTAGATATCCATTTTTTGTTATAGAAACCTTAACTGTAATTGAGGTTGTTGCCGTAACTAGTATATTGCCTGTATTTCTACCTCTAGTAATGGCTTTATGTCTAGATTTCATATATCTCGAGCCTCGGCAAGTGACAAGCCTTTTAAAAAAGAAACATGGTTTACTTGCACAAAACTGATCAGATTGAGAGATCACTAATCCTTGAAGTGGTTTTTGTGAAACAAATGGTGAGAATTTGAAATGTTCCCTATTATATATTGAAATTAATCTACTTAATCAAATCATGTTCATCCCTGATTTTATATACTGTATCTATCAATAAACATTGTGATACTTGAAAAAAATACAAATAGTTTTCAGATAAAAAATTTTTTTTATGTGTATGAATGTACTCTGCATGTGGCCTGGGAACCATTCGTTACTACAATGCCGTGGAGGTCAGGAAGGGGTCTCAGATTCCCCTGGAACTGGAGATCTCCTGGAATTGGAGTTAAGATGGCTCTAGCCGCCATGTGGGTGCTGGGGATCGAACCCGGGTCCTTTGCAAAGATGGTCGGCGCTCTTAACGCTAGGCCAATCCCTCCAGCCCCTCAGATAAACTTTGTGATAAATAAGAAAATTTCAAAAAGATGTTATGTATAGTGTAAATGAAAATTATGAATGTAATTGTTATGTAACAGAGCAACAATAAAAATGAAAAAATTTTAAATAATTATAGTAAATTCAGAAAATTTCCATGAATTAGAATAAAGGGTAGCTTAGAATGATTAAGGTGTTCTAGAAAAAAGGTAGATAGAATGGATGTATTTAAGCCTATAGCTGTCAAGTCTTATTATAGAGCTACAGTAGGCCAGGGTGTGGCTCAGCAGTGAATAGAGCACTTTGGCATTCATGGAGGCCTAGGTTCAGTCCCTAGCACTATACAAAAAGATGTTAAAATGAAACTGGAATAAGTATAGATAAGTAGAACAAAAAAGTTTAGAGAGCTAGAGGCTCTAGTCCCCAAAATATATTGGAATATATATATATATATATATATATATATTATATATTATATTATAAATAAACAATCCAGAACCATGAAGTCCCTTATTATGACAACATTGACTCAGTACAGTCGCAGAAGGAACTCTTTTCAATGAATTGGTCTGGGCCAATTGGGAATGTATGAGAAAGGAATCTTGTCAATCCTTACAAAATATACAGGATATACAAATCAATTCCAAGTCATCAATGAAATATAGAATAAATATGGAAATAAATATAGAAATAAATATAGAAATAATATAATAGAAAAAAACAAAGCAATAAAATGTCTAGAGAGGGCTGGAGAGATGGCTCAATGGTTCAGAGCCTGTTGTTCTTAAAAGTTTCAACCAGGTTTAAATCCCAGCACCCACAGGAGGCTAAAATTGTCCATAACTCAGTTCCAGGGAATCCAGTGCCTTCTTCTGTCCTCAGGCAGATCATGCACAACATGGATACATTTATATACATGTAGCAAAATTACACATAAAATAAACATATTTTTAAACTTTCTAGAGGAAATCAGAAGGCATTTTCTTGGACTGGGAGTACATATCAGTTGGTAGAGTTCTTACCCAGCATGCACAAGGCCCTTTGTTCAATCCTCCAATATCATATAAACCAGATCGTAGTAATGCACACCTATAATCCAGCACTTGAATAGTCGATATAGGAGAACCAGGAAGCTCACTGGTCATCCTCAGATATACAGTGAGTTCAATTAAGGCCATAAGAGATTGTAAATAGGCTGCATTGCATTTAAGATATCAATAAGTAAGTAAATGGTAAGCCTAGTAATAGGAGCAAATATCACAGGCATGTTATATATGCCAAATAAAGAAGAGGTTTTTAGAACATAGTAATACTACTGTATACACCAAGGATAAAAGCTACTTGGTATAAACTGGACAAAGACCTGCGTTTCCATAGAGAACTACACTGGTGGGCTGTTCCTAGTTGTTGGGGACATTGTAGCAAGAACAGAGAGACAGCTAGCCCCGGTTCTTAGTTTGTCTTCCATTGCTGTGACAAAACACTCTGACACCAACTTGGGGAGGAAAGGGTTTATTCAGCTTACATCTCCTGGGTCATAGTTCATCACTTAGGGAGCCCAAGGCAGGAACTCAGGGCAAGAACCTGGAGGCAGGAGCTGAAGCACAGGCCATGGAGGAATGCTGTTCACTGGCTTGCTCCTCTGGCTCAGCCCGCCTTCTTCTACAGTACACAACAACCTGCCCAGGGTGGTACTACTCATTGTGGGCTGGGCCCTCCCACACTGCTTGACCATCAAGACAATACTCCACAGATGTGGCCCTTACTCACATTTTTAAGGGTATCTGAGTCGGGCGTGGTGTTGCATGCCTTTAATCCTAGCACGAGGGAAGCAGAGGCAGGCGGATTTTTGTGAGTTCAAGGCCAGCCTGGTCTACAGAGCGAGTTCCAGGACAGCTGGGGCTACAGGGAAACCCTGTCTCGAAAATACCAAAAAGAAAAAGAGCTTAGAATCCCTCTAGCATGTAGAATGGTGGGAGTAAGACGCCAACGAGTGACCTAGTACTTGAGAGTAATTTACTTCTCCTAAGAATAAAGGAGGCTTCCTGACTCCTAAGTGAGGGCTGCTTTTGTTTCATCCATGTGATGTAAAGGTTTCACCTGTGATCTCCACAAATAAACTCACCAATTATTTATCCTTGGACAAATGGCCACTTGCTCTTGAAGTTTCAGTGACAGGGGCCAGAAGTCAAAGTGCTGAATTTGTTTTTAGCATATAAGTCATGTCATGAAGATAATTATAACATTAAATAAACTTCACTCCATTAAAAAAAAAAGTATTCTTACTTTTAACCTGGGAAAATTTTGATAATAAAAGAGAGATAATTCAAAACACAATACCAATTAGTATTTCCTTTTTTTTTTTTTTTTTTTTTTAGACGGGATCTCCCGATAGCCCCACCTATCCTAGAACTTGCTAAATAAAGCAGACTTGCCTCAATCTCACAGAGAACTGCTGGCCCCTGCCTCCTGGGTACTGGGATTAAACTCGAGGGCCACCATGCTCAGTTTAGTATTTGTTTGTATTCGACTTTGGAAAATCATCTGCAAGAGTTATTAGATTATACATGAGGGCTGGGAATTAGCTTGCCATGTCCAGCAAAAGGATCTGGGTTCAATCCCTAAAACCCATGTTAAAAGACAGGACTTTACATGTATGACAGAATGCATGCACTCTGGTGGGGGGGGCATGGAAAGGGAAATGGGTCTAAATTTGATTGGGAAAGAAAGTTTGTATGAAATGTACAAAAGCTCAAATACATATATGCTGGTGACATGCGTTGGTAATCCCAGCACCAGTGAGGCATAGACAGGCAAGTCCCTGGGGTTGTGGGCAGTCAGCCTAGCCTAATTCTGAGTACCAGATCAGTCAGAAATCTTGTCTCAAAAAATAAGTTTGGAGGGTTCCTGAGGAATGAGACTCAAGGCTGACCGCTGGCTTCCCCATGCGTGAGCACTCCCATGTACACACACCCATACTGACACATACACCTCCATATATGTGTTACATAGAGGCAAAATTGGACATGAGATATTTCATCACTATAATAAATGTAAAAGGTAAATATTCTTTTACCAAACCAAACAACTTTGGACACTCAGTAGTACAGAAGTTAAAAAAACCTATACCCTGGGGCTGGAGAGATGGCTCAGCAGTTAAGAGCACTGACTGCTCTTGCAGAGGACCTGGGTTCAATTCCCAGCACCCACATGGCGGCTGAGAACCATCTTTGACTCCAGTTCAAGGGGAATCTGACGCCCTCTTCTGACCTCCACAGCATTGCACGATACGGGTGAACCAACCTACATGCAGAAAACAAAAACAAAAACAACCTATACGGAAGAACCTTCTGGAGTGTGATGGATAAATTAGAAGATGGTTGTTAGCCCGCAAACTGAAAAACAGCCATTAAAAAGGATGTGCTCAACAATGATATCATGTAGCATTTACTGAGGAGTCATTATGAACTAGGCGCTTTTTTCAAAGTGGTTATTTATATAGATTGACTCAACCTTTATGACACTAGTGTTATGTTGGAACTGCCACCATTTCTATTTTATGGATTCAAATCTTCTTCTCCCTTACAGAGCTTGTACTGTGAAGTCTGAATTCAAATCAGTCTGTTATTCTCCCTGTAGCCAAGCTGGCCTGTAATTCACTATGTAGACCAGGCTGGCCTTAAACTCACAGAGATTGTGAATTTAAGGCCAGCTGTCTCCTGAGTGATCGGGTTAAAGGTGCACCACCACACTGAACTTCAGTCTAGGCTATCCTATTCTAGAAGACACTCTCTCAGCCTCCACATAGTTATTTGCCTCCCAGAATTAAGGGGGGCTTCCTCTTAGGGTTGTCGATTAAATATGCAAATAACGGAAATTTTACAAAAGAAAAATAAAAGCCACGTCGAAAAACTTTTCCTAATATGGAAACACTGATTATGTAAGAATCAGTTAAAGAAGAAAATGTTTGTTTCATATATATATATGTGATCTGTGTGTGTGTTTATGTCTGAAATTCTAAAAAAATTAATTTAAAGAAATGAAAGTTAGTAAAACTGAGCTTCCTTTTTAGGCTTCTTGGGAATAAAAGAAAGGATGGCTTATTTAATAAGTAGACAATAAATAAATAAAACATGTCCTCTACTTTCCAGCTAGGATTCAAACCATCAACACTCTGAATTCTTTGCAGTCATTCTTCATGCAATTTGATCACTGATTACCCAAAGTATTTAATTTAAATCAGTATGGAGTGGGTCCCCAGGAAACATTTATTTCTTGTCAGTCATTTTTGTTTTCTCTCTCATAACCAATACTCTAGCTTACCAGTTTTAGCCTGTTTGAAATTACTTTGGCTGCACCAATTCTTAGTCATAGCAATTTGGTACCTCTTTCAGATAAAGTGATCTCTAAACCTGGATCCTCATGCTTGACTGACGGGGACTTAGGCTCAAAAGGAAAAAGGAGCTATTTTTCAAAGGGCTCATCTCTTGCAAACATAGTCAAAAGTCTTAGGCTTGGAATCATGTGAAGGTATTAGATAAATGAAAATAACACTTATTCTTAGAAGTATGTGGTATTTTGTAGTTGGGCCTTCAAATGCCAATAAACTATGTGATATTTCACCAGTATGCAAGCCAAAACATCACACCTTACCTTACTCATGAAAGTAAACTACCTTTTATATAAAATTGTTATATGAAGTTTGTACTTGAGAATTTTGCTTCAGCAAGGAGTTTGAAACAAATGCATCTCACATACAATTTATGCTTTTTTCCAGGTCCCGTTTGATGTCTCCCTGCCTTCCTTATTCAACCTGGAGAGACTTTTCGATCTTGCTAATGGTTGTATTGTACCAGGAGGGAGCCTTTTTGACTGGGTGGTGTCAATTATTCCTTGAGCACCCTTTGCATTCCCTTACATGGGAACTATAGAACAGATTTAATTGTTACTGCTTTTCTTGGTTTGAAATAAGTTTGTGGGTCTTTTTGTTTCTTTAAATACCAATGTTTTGTGTTAAGTTGTCTATCTGGCTTGGGAAGAACATTGTAGAAGACTAGACCTTCCACGTTTTATACTTCTGAGAGGTACTATTGCATGCAGTTTTCTTTTACCCGCTTTGGAATTCTGTAGACTTGCATCTAAATAGCAATTTTGTCTCTTACTCTCTTAATAACTTTGAAGAATATTGTTTCCTCATTTATAAAATGGGGTGTAACAATCTCACATGAATGCTATAGGTATTTGACTAAGCAGACTGGCATAAGGTGCTTAGGAAGGCCTTAGGAAGTGAGAGAAAAGATCAGTGCCATTGCCCTGCTGAACTGGAAGAGGACTGTGCATTTTTCTCTCTGTTCATCTGTCATCTAACAATATCACACGCTAATCCCTCCCAGACTCTGGTACTTAATTGGATACTCATGGAAATAAAGTAATCAGTCAATAAATAAGCAAACTAGATGTGCTTTTTTTTTCTAGAGCCAAATGGATTTAGTGTTTTTTTCCCTTTATTCTTGTGTTAATGAATTTCCAGTTCTTAGTGATCTTTCTTTTTTTTTTAATTTTTTTATTATTTATTTCTGTATGTGTATGAATGTACTGTCTGCATGCAAGTGTGTGCACCTGTGTCCTGCAATGCCGCGGAGGTCAGAAGAGGGTGTCGGGTTCCCCCGGAACTGGAGTTCTCCTGGAATTGGAGTTTCAGACGGTTCTCAGCCGCCATGTGGGTGCTGGGGATCGAACCAGGGTCCTCTGCAAGAGCGGTCGGTGCTCTTACCCGCTAGGCCATCTCTCCAGCCCGTGATCTTTCTTTTATAAAGCAATGGTAATTCCAGGTGAGGCACTTAAAAATAAAAGAGAAAATAAGCAGCTTTGTGTTGGTATCCAATGTTCTAGATGTATATATCCACAAAGTTCCAAAGTTTGGGGAAAAGATAATTCAAATTTCCTTATAATATTATATAATGGAAATGAAACTTTGGCAAGGTAGCTAAGGATAAGAAAAAATGGGTGATATAATCTTTCCTATTAAAATTTCTAGCAGCAGGAACACTAGAGACAACAGAGGTATAAAAACGAAAAGGATTCCAGGACAGTTGGGCCTACAGGGAGACCCTGTCTCGAAAAAAAAAAAAAAAAAAAAAAAAAAAAGGGATATGGTGTATTTGCAAAGGACCTAACTGCTACCTATCTGGAAAGTGCAGTTTTGTTGCAAAAGGATATTTGCTCTACAGATGAACTAGAATGAAGACTTCGTGCAGAAACAGAAAACTTTTAGAAACTGTTAAAGTTACATTTGCAGAGGACGAACAATGCTTGTTCCTGACATCAGTAGACGTTGAGTGAGAAAAGGAAAATGCAGAATGAATGGCAACTTGGACTCCCAGAAAGATACCACATGCAGGGTTGATGGAGGAAGGAAATGAGAAGCAAGACCTGCGGGAAACCATGTCCCATTGAAAGAAAGAAGGCATTGACCAGTGATTAGGGATAAAAGCCCTACTTGAGGGCTAGACATTCCTATGAAATTTGGTTCAAGCAGAGAAGCCATCTGGATGGTGATGGCTGTTCCATAGGAAAGACTTCCAGGTTGTGTTTATGAATGTCTGATGGGATAGAGAATGCTCTGAGAGGTTTGTATTTCTCAATACAGGAAGTTTAACATTATGTAAAGGTTAGCCATCAGTGTCCAAGAAAGACCAGCAGATTAGCTATGCGTTTACCTCACCCAGGAGAGTGTGGCATGGCAAACAACCAGGGCCCTTCGCTTCACCCTCTTGTTAAATTTCCCACAGTGCAATATGCTTATCTTTCATCCTTTGTCAAACTGTTGCTATTAGGATGTTTTAGATATTTTATTGTCAGGGCTGAAGAAATGGATCATCAGTTAAGAGCACTGGCTGCTCTTGCAAAGGACCCAGGATCACATGGAAGCTAACAACTGTACGTAATCAGTTCCAGGGGACTGGACACCTTCTTCTGAATTTCATGGGCATTGCATGACACGGGTGTGCTTACATACATGCAGGCAATACACTTTTACACATAAAATATAAATAATAAATAAAATATTTAAAAGATTTTATTGTTAATAATAATGAATATAAATCCATACACATTTTAGAGCCCTATAGCAAATGTTTGACACTTGGTCGAAGCCTCTAATATTTGTGAGCAAACGGGAAGATGGAGAGATGCTCGTGATCCAGGCAAAGTGATATTGTGGAGCTTTGAGAAAGAAAAGCAGAGATATCACAAAAGTCTTCACTACTGTTACCGCTGCCTTTGTTGTCTTCCCTTTTGGACCATCCATCATGCTAGGTACCATGTTAGTAGTGGCTGCATATGAAGTATGTCCCTTTGTTCTTCTAATAACACAGTGCATCTTGCCTTACTGACCCCAGGTTACAGAAGAGGAATCATAAGTATAAAGCAACGAGGTCAGTTGCTCAGTGATCAGGGCCATTTAGAGATGCAGCCAGGATTTAGAGCCTATCCGAGGAGTGTGAGCTCTTCATGTTAAGTTGGCTGACCCTACCTAAACTTGCTCTCAGTCCATGTCTTTGGATAATTTTTAAATCAAGGGAGAGGCTGACCCTCAATCCAAACTCTTTTTTTAAAGTGACTTGCAGGCCTAAACGGATGTTCTAAGAAATGTGGCAATGGTAAGAGATAAAGTGATCTATGCCAGTATGCTGATTTCCCACAGGGACAGGAGGTCCCTTCCAACTGTTACAGGGAAAACAGCACTTCTGTGTATTTTAAAAATGGTCCCTCCATTTTCTGTTACTAACATATGCTGTTATTCTTGGGTGTTGTTTTGTCTGAGAGAGCACCTTCTAAAACTGAACCAGATCCTGCAGTCAGAGTTTCCCCCATTTTAAGCCATTGTTGTAGAAATTCCCTGTATCTTCTAAAATAAAACTAACACTCACTAGTTAAAGCTGGAACTTCCTTTGACAGGCACTAAAGAAAGGATGAACTGGCCTGAAGTACAAACAAAAAGAAAATTCAAAATCTACCAGGATGAAAGATATGTTCATGTCCAGAAATGTCTAGCAGTTTTTGTGAAGACCAAATTACAAATTCGCAACTGCTTCTTAAAAAAGCGATATACACAGTATCTGAAAATGCTTGCTAGCAGACACCTGTGTTTTCCTTTTTTTCCATTATAACAGAGAATGGCAGGAGGCAAAGGAAAGGGGAAGAAGAATTACACAATGGGAAGGAAGCGTGGGAAGAGGATCCGTGGCCTGTAGCTAAGGGATGGGTGATTAACCTGACTGCTTCCCCTAGAAGGCCTGTCAGTCTCTAAGAGATTGCTTTAGAAATAGTCTACCTGCAGAAGCTCCACCGCAGTGGCATGGTTCGCTCTGTGTAAAGCACATCACACATTTGCCAGTCTAGCTGACTTCTCTTTCACTGACTTGCAGGAGGGAAATGGTACATTTCTGGAATGTTCTAGAAACTTTGTTTCTGCTTGTCATTTACATTGCCCTCCCTCCCTTCCCTCCTTCCTCCCTCCCTCCCTCCCTTCTTTCCTCCCTTCCTTCCCTTCCTTCCTTCTGGACCACATTGTATAAACTCATCTATCCTAGCTCGCATGACTAGGTCAGAGGATGTCTACCTTCTTGGATTTCCAGAGCACTTAAGGATGCTCATTGGCCCCTAACAGGGCCTCTGTCACATTTTTATTTATATCATGTTTTCAGAACACAGCCTCCTAACCTCAGCTCAAGGGTATTTTAAGTGTGCCAACCTATCCACATTCCTTTGGGTTTAATTCTGTTTAAGGCTAAGTAGTGCATCAGTTTTCCTAATTTATCTTGGAACTTAAGTTTTTTCATGAAACTTGAGAACTTAGTGAAACATAGAAATTCTATAAAGGGTGCTTGCAACCCAGAAATCATAAACATTATACATATGTGTGTGTGTTTATGTGTGGGGGTGGGTGTATAATTTATTTATCAGTGTTATCTATGTGTGCATTTGACTAGACATATCCCTAGTTGTAAGCTAGGGGAGAACACAGTGGGTTCACAAGTCCTAACTAGTCTGTAATTTTTTCCAATTTCTAATGCTTTTGATATATTGCATAAAAGAAGTTCCCTTATTCATGTGCTAAAGGAGGTATGGCCGAAAATATTCATGTGTGCATTGACCCTAATAGAAAGTAAAAATGCCTACTACATATCCTTCAGAATGGAGAAGGGTTAAGAAAATTGAACATACAACCCCTTACTCCCCTCTGGAAGGCGGGGCTGTGGGGGTTTGGGCACAACAGCCTGCAAATTGGTTTTACATGAAGGATGCTTGTACTCATGGATTATCACTTATAGCTAAAAAATGGAAAAAAAAACTGAGAGAGATATGCAGGACAGTCATGGCAGAATGCATGATCTCGGTTGGGGTGGGGGTGGGGGGGAAGGGAAGGGGAGATATGCCTGAACTGAATTGGAAAATGATGTATGAAATGCACAAAGCATCAATAAAAAAAATGTTAAAATAAATAAATAAATAAGTTAAAAAAAAAAGAAAAAAGAAAGTTGCTGGTATAGTCATGCAGAACAGAGTTATGCTGACATTTCAAATGAATGAATAATCAAATGCAAAACATTTATAAAAGAGCTAGAGGTGAATATCAACCTGGATTCACCTCCAAAGTGCTGGTCAGAGTACTGCAATAGTAGCTATATCCATATAGATACAGTTAAATGATGTTTACATAAAGTTTAAAAGTAGCTATAATGACACAGTACTTATAAATGCATACATATGTACTAAAAACATTTTTTTAAAACACAAGTTAATGGGTGACCTCGAATTCCAATTGTGGTCATCTCTGGGTTGAAGAGAAAATGAAGCTTAAGAAGAATACCCAAGAGGTTTTGCTTGATTTTTTTTATTTCCTTTCTTGAGCCAGATATGTTTTTATATTAGTAGTTTTGCATTGCGTATATTTCATAAACTCAAAACAAACACTTCTTTCTCTTTCCTTATGTTCTTGCCTGACAAGCTTGGTATAGTTATTGGCTCAACATACCTGTAAGCAATCTTTAATGTGAGCTATGATTCTATTTTCATCTATGCCTGTAACCCAGTGGTTCATAGATCTGGTTCTATTCATTTTGGATTTTAATGACAAAAATCATTTGAAAACTCATGTTAAACTCTATCCATATGCTCAAATTTAGAAAATCAATGTATGGAAATATTAATTTTTAATATAAAGTAGTAGAGCCTTAATAAATGTATAATTCAATGGAGGTTGGATCCCTGTGCAATTCCTAGCAGTTATAAGTTCTCTTGTTACACTTTAACTTATTTGATTTTCCAAAATTAGATATGTATGGAACTTTTTACATGACTGCCTATTATATAAAATGTGGTTCATGTGAAAAACCCATCTATCATTTATAATTTCAATGTTTTGAAATATATTATGTTTCTCTTTAACTCACTTTCTGTTTTTGTTTTCCACTTATGAGTTCCAACTTTGACACTAACGTTTCCATGACAACAGATTTTTTTTTTTTTGCCATAAACAGGCAGGGTTAAGAGGAAAGCTTTAGTTAGAAAGCTGGGTTAAGAGGTGTAAGAATTTTGTTACAAGTACATTTTCAGTTGGAATGTTGGAGATAATACAAAATTAACTGCAATTGTAAATGGATTGCACTTGCTCCTGTTACTTAAGATGGCCTTTATCTATTTTGTGTTCAACAGCCTAGAATGAACAGATCTAGAACCAGATTCTGCCCTAATGTACACAACGTTGAACCCTCCCTTTGAATTATCCATGTTGTAAAAGCTCAGGAGATTTCTGAGTGATTCAAGATTTCTAGCTTCATAACTTTTCTAATTTAATTTTCTCCCACAAGATTCACAAAAATTTCTTGGGCTGATTTCCCATCATATAAAAATAAATTCAGAACTGATAGAATTTGTAAAATATTGAAAGGTATAAAGTAAAAAATAAAAGTTACCTAGAAGTCCAGGGTTGTGTAATAAACATTGTTAACATTTAAATGTAGTCATTAAGTCTCTCTAATTATCTTCCCTAATAGCTAAGGATAAACAAACAGTGTTCAAACAATGATCAGTCTCAAGATTTTAGGCACCTCTTCATTTTCCCTGAGTGTAATGTAGATGGGCCTTTTCAGAGCCCATTGGCTGGGAAAATGCTCAAGTTGGGAGTATTTAGACCTGGTGATTTGGATGAAGTGTTGTAAGATAATCAAAATGTAATTAGCTCCAAAGGAATTGTCCAGGGCTGTTCTCCCCAGTAGTAAAGTATATGGTAATGATCCATAGAAGAAAAAATCAAATCTTCATTGTGTCCTTTGGAGGATGGTCATTTAGTCTGCCTTCCGTCCATGCATTGTGTCTTCCCACAAGCTTAGTTCATTCACTCGAGCATGGATTTGTTTGATAGCTTTTCTCTTTTGATAAACTTAATTTATTATCCATTCCTTTTCTTCCTAGAATAAATGTCTTTTCTGATTCTAAATATTGTGCCAGACTGGGTTGGAGGGATGACTTAAAGGCTCAAACTTCCAACCTAAACATAAGAATTGGACTGTACCTACAATGAATGCCACCCACATGGCTCCTTCCTTCAAGAACTCACATCCAGTCCAGTTTCATAGGGCATACCATTAACCCCAGGACTCAGGAGGCAGAGGCAGGAGGATCTCTGTGAAATTGACACCAGCCTGGTCTACATTAGTGAGTGCCAGGCCAGCCGGGGCTACAGAGAAACCCTGTCTCAATAAGCAAAACACCAGAAAGAACTCATCTGCCCCAGTGATCCCACTTCAGCATATATCCAAAGGAAATAGAACCCATATATTACGGAAACATCTGCACTCCTCCATGCATTGTACCGTTGTTCAAAACACATGTCTATCATCTAGGCATTAAAGAAAAATCCAAACAGACCCACAGGAGAATAGTATTCAGCCTTTAAAAAAAGAGAAACTTTGTCATTTGTGATGTGACAATTAAGCTGGAGGACATTATATTAAATGAAATAAGCTTGTCCTAAAAAGACAAATACCACAGCATCTGACTTACATGTAGACTCTTAATGGAGTTGAACTCATAATAGTGTGATCTGGGAGCAGAGGAGGGGGTAGTTGGAGATAAGTTGTTCAAAACCTACAAAATCTCAGTTAGATAAGCATAAGTTCAAGAAATGTACAATATGGTGACATAGTTAATCACAATATGTGTAGTATTGAAAATGGGTAAATTCTAAGTATTCTCACCACAAATTATGCATATGAATACATGTGTTAACTAGCTTGATTTAGCTATTCCACAGCATATGTATATTTCAAAACAGCATTTCCTGTGTGATATACATGTATATCATGCATGTAGAGAGTTTTAATATGTTAAAAATGTTTTTAAAGCTCAGATCTAATGGACCCAGTTCTGAGCCTGTGTCTTCCATACACCAGGGTCCCTACCACTTCCTTCCTGATGCCTCCGTGATACACAATGCATGCTTTTGTCACACACATTTTATTTTATCCATGCTGATTTGCATGTCTGTCCCATCCTTGAGCTCCAGGAGCAAAGTAGGCAGAGGTCCAGGAATTAAAGTCAAATCTCACATTAACTATAGATTTGTGGGGTTTTTGGCTATTAATAAATTTGTACAGATTTCATGTTACCTTTTAAGAATGTACATTTTGGGCTGGAGAGATGGCCTAGCAGTTAAGAGTGCCAACTGCTCCTGCAGAGGACCTAGGTTTGATCCCCAGCATCCACATGGTGGCTGAGAACCCTCTGTAACTCCAGTTCCAGGGGAATCTGACACCCTCTTCTGACCTCTGCGGCATTGCACGACATGGGTGCACCAACCTTCATGCAGACAGTACACTCATACACATAAAAAATTAAAATACATATATTAAAAAAGAATGTACATCTTATTATTTATATTTTATTTTTGAGAATGTTTACATGAATATTATATTTGCATCATTTTTACACCTTCTGGCCCCCTCTCGACTCCTCTGGTGTTTTCTCACACCCCCTAAATTTCCTGTCCTCTTTTTTGATTATTATTGTTACATTTATAAATATTCATATACAATACACTGAGTCCATTTAATAATGTTCATATTTGCCTGTATTTAGGGCTGCCCACTTGGGACTAGATAACCTCTAGAGGAGCTAGTCATGGAGAAAACTGACCCTCCCTCTGTCAACATCCTTTGGTTGCTGGTGGCTCTTCATCTAGACGTGGGACCCCATGAAGTGTCCCCATGAAGTGTCCCCCATCACCTTTCTATGTCAACTGGTTTTGTCAGAGTCTTAAGTTTTTTTTTAAGTTTCTACAGTTTTCTATTTTTGTGCCTCTTTAAGCTCTTTGCTCATTTTTCAAAGACTTTGTGTGTGTGTGTGTGTGTGTGTGTGTGTGTGTGTGTGTGTGTTGAGTTCAGAAAGGGATGTTGGATCCCTAGGAGCCAGAGTTACAGGCGCTTGTAAGTGGCATGCTGAGGTGTTAGGGTCCCAGCTCTGGCTCTCTGACAGAGCAGTCAGTACTCTTAACAGATGGTCTCCAGACCCTCTTTGTTCATTTTTTTTTATTTGTATGTTCATATTTTTCTTGATTTCAAAGATCCTCAAACATCAAAAATATTAACACTTTAAAGTTATTTTTTCAAGTTTTTTTCCCCCAGGTTTTTATTTGTTGCTCAATCTTTGTTTATAGTTCCATGCTTCTAATTTTTTGAATTATGGCAATGGATTCTGGACCATTTGGTTATTTAGATTCAGACTTGTTTTAAAAGGGATTTAAAGGAGCTTAAAAGTATGTATTCAAAACAAGGATAAGATTAACAAAAATCAGATAAAAACCAGGCAAAGAAAGCTAATAGAGGGAACAAAGTAAGATAGAGCTGGAAATGTGGTATTTGAAGATGACTCTGGGTCACCACAGATCAGGCAGGATGTGACCTGTGGCCTGTTAATGGAAATGCAGCACATACAAGATCAATGACATCATGTGGGAAAACATACTTAGAACATATGAGAATTCCTAATCCACCCAATTTTTCCCATGCGTCCTCAGAAGAACTTATTGTATAAACTCTATCTTTAATTGTAGCCTACAGAAGAATGCAGCACCTCCTGGAGGTCAGTTCAGAGGTTGCACACTAATTTCTAAATCATTTATTTTGATTTTGTGAAACAATATCTGGTTTTTATTAAACATTTTGAAACAGGAAGCCTGCAGCAAGGGAAGGTGTTGCTTGTGTTGGTCCTCAGAGCAGTCTCATCTGCTGTGAAGGGGGACACTTCGTTGGGGCCTTTTACTTAGAGCAGTTTCCCTGGTTAAAATACTTTTCAAATGCATTACGTTTGGCCTGGAGAAACACAGCTGCTTTTCAAGACTTTGAGGGCTGATGCTTTGAGATGCTTAAAATGAGTAGGCTGATGAGTCTTGACATTGGATCCTGAATGAGCACCATATACAATTAGCACTGCAGCAGCACAGATGACCAGAAACACAGAGTTCTGCTTGAGGGGTTCGAAGTCAGACTCTGAGGTAGAGCAAGAAATGGTTCCACAAAAGTGGAACAGAGTGGAATTGCTCCTCTACAATACATCTCCCCTCTACAGTACATCTCTCCTCTACAATACATCTCCCCTCTACAGTACATCTCCTTTCTTTGGATTTCTGATGGGAAAAAATGTTTCTGATATGAAAACTAATATTTTAGCTGATTTGGCATTATAGTTTTAAAAATATTTTTATTTTATGTGCTTGAATGTATTGCCTGCATGTCTGTAAGTGCACCTGTGTCATGCAAGGCCTGTGGAGGCCAGAGAGGGCGATGGGCTGCCTTGGAACTGGAGTTACAGACGGTTATAAACCTGGGTCCTCTGAAAGAGCAGCCAGTGCTCTTAACTGCTGAGCCATCTTTCTAGCCCTGGAATTATAATTTTTATAGGATAATGAAATCACATGAACCACAGTTGGACCACTCAGTTCTCTATTACAAGTTTATATCCTCTATAACCTCTCTCCTTCAAAAAACAAGCAGCCTTTACTTGAACTGCAGTTCAGCATGGTTGGTAAGAGAATCAGCTCTGACATCGGAAGGTTGAGATTGGAATTGCAGGTTCACTATTTACCACATGCTTGAGCTTGTGTGTGTGTGTGCGTGTGTGTGTGTGTGTGTGTGTGTGTGTGTCCTTATATAAAAGTACGTATTGCATGTGTGCAATGTACAGTGTATGCCTGTGCATGTGGAGATCAGAGGGAGGTGGAGTGTCTTCCTCACTTGCACACCACCTACCTTATTTAATTTTCTAAAATAGAACCTCTCTCTGAACTTGGAACTCACCAATTTGGCTACACAAACTGGCCAGAATTCCCAGCATGCACCTAGCACAGGGGTTAGAGACATGCACCAATACACCAAGCCTTTTACACAGGCACTGGGGATCTGAACTCGGGTCCTTATGCTTGCACAGCAGTTCTTAATCAGCTGAGTCTGCTCCCTGGCCCTCGGACAGGTTTGTCAACTTCCCTGTACATTAGCTTTCTCATCCTTCAAGTGTTTAGAACAGTGCCTGGCACATCTAGACTCTCAGCAGCAGTTACCTCTATTACTGGGTTCTCACTTCACTACATATGCCTTTCAGGGAAGCCGCTCTGCTGAGAAAGCACTAAGGGTTTTGTTTTGATATTTTTCAATTATGTTCACAGTTCACTTCTGGTAATAGCAGAGTAGATTTTATAGAACAACCATCTGCCAATAACACTTCTGAACTCTCGACCAAAAGATAGTGCTGGCAATTACAAAATCAGAATTAAAATAATTGTTTGAAGCCATCGGGGTGAATGGTTGAAAATAGAAACCCGAGGAAACATGATCCTTGTAAAATCTGGGAACAACCCGAGATCACACATTGAATGGCTTTTGCTCTGAGCGCCTGATTCCTCATCTTGTGAAGTCCAGTTGTGTGCTGCTTAATGACGTGGGTAGGTTCAGAGAAATGCATCATTTGGCAATTTCATCATTGCCTGAATATTATAGGGTATACTTACCCGAGCTTAGATACTGCAGCCTACTACACGTGTAGGGCATATAATTGGATGTGTTCTGCTTGCATATAACCACTAGTGCAGTGGGTGTGTCTACACCCCCCCACACACACATACATGAGTAATGAATGGTCCTTCCAGGGTAGCATGGCTACCTTGACACTAGGCAATAGGGATTTTTTCAGCTCTAACCTAATTGTGGAACTTCTCTGGCTGGTCATCAGGGGAAGTCCACACTCTACCGAGGGTAAATGTGACAGAGCAAAAATCACTCTGGAAGTGCTGTCAGAGGGTGAAACTCAAAACTTTCCAGTATAGGGTACATAGGAAGCTTCTACCAATCAGCACAGAGAACATCAGAATATATCCAGTCATTGAAAAGGTCAACCTAATCATGCAGGTACATAGTCCTCAGCCTACACATGCTTCTATAGATGATCGAGTGTTGTTTACAGGCCCAATGTGGGGGGCAGCTAATCATTGTGAGGGGGTTGCATACAGCTGTTGCCAGGGAAAGTTGTGGCATGTTGATGGCACAGCAAGAAATTCAGCAACGTGGCTTACTAATCAGGCCCGGGAGTGGCCTACACTAATCTTATGGGGCTATGGTTGTATACATGTTCAGGGATTGAGCAAAGCATACACTGTCACCATTCAAAGGGGAGAAAACTCCATCAGGAAGAGGATGAAAGGCTGGATGGGGGATCAGGTCTGTCTGAGCAGAAGGAGACTCCCCTGCAAAAGGAGAGAGCCCGAGATCATCCAAATGGATTCACAAATTATTGACAAATTGGCAGACTACCTCAGTGCTGCACCTGCTGAGATGGCAGGGAATCCTGTCGCAGGGGGCAGCTACAAGAACTGGTTAGAGATTTCTGCAGATGCCACAAAGAAGGTTCTAGAAAATCAAGTTCCCAATTGAAGTCCACACCAGTAAAAGTGACCTACTGAATTCTTTGTGGCTTTCATTGAAACCTTAGGAGAGCAATACCTCAAGAGAGAGAATGCCAGGACCCAGGACTCTAACTGAGACCCGAGGGCAAAATAAAAGAAGACTGCACTATGCAACTTCTGCCCAGGGACATGATTTGACAGTTATTTAACTGTGTGCTCAGACCAGACCCAACATTCTTCATAGGAAAGTAATATGTCTCCTGCAGTACTGTATTCCCACTGTACACTGTGAAGTTTTGAAATATGTATGTGCAAGAAAAAAGGAAAGAGACCCACAGGTAGAGGAAAAAGAAAACATTCCTCAGTAGTCCCAGCCAGCAGAATTAGAATGTGAAGACTTTAAAATCACTATGGCATTGGACTCTATTTTTAAAAGATTGATAAGAGGCTGGAAAAATGGCTCAGTGGTTAAGAGCATTGGCTGCTCTTGCAGAGGACCTGAGTTCAATTCCCAGCACTCACATAGAGGCTAAGAGCTATCTGTAACTCCAGTTCCAGGGGAGTCTGACACCCTCTTCTGACCCCCCACAGGTAATGCATGACAGGGGTGCACTTATACACATGCAGGCAATACACTCATGCACATGACTTAAAAATAATAAAATTTTTTTACAAGATTGATAACATGGGTAAAAAGCTGGGTTGCATCAGGAGAGAGCTGGAAATAAAAAAGAACCAAATGCAAATCCTGGAACTGAAAAATAAATACATTTGAAATTTAAAAACCTGTGAATAAACATTAAATAAACTGGGTGTCATGGGAGAGGGCAGTGCCCTTGAGGCGGATTGGTAGGAACTGTCCAACCAAGCACAGAGATAAAATACAGTTCTTAAAAACTGTGATAGCAGCCTATATGAAAATATTGAACATTCTTTGTTTTTTTTTTGTGTGTGTGTGTGTACATATGTACATGTATATGTCCATGCAAGTATGTGTTTCAGGTGTGTGCTTGTGCACAGAGGCCAAAAGTAAACTTCAAGTGTCATTTCTCAGGTGCCGTATACCTTGCTTTTTGAGATCGGGGCTCTAACTGGCAGCTGGGGCTGGCCAATTAGGCTGGATTAGCTGGTTAACAAACTCTAGGGGTCCACTGTCTTTACTTCCCCACTGCAGGGATTACAAGTGTGTACCACTATGCCCTACTTTTTCACTTGGATTCTGGGGATCAAAGCAAGTTCTTCATGCCTGTGCAGCAAGTACTTTGCTAACTGAGCCCTCTCTCCAGCCCATCAGGTGTTCTAGAGTGTATGAAATTGAAGGCTTAGAAGGAAAGAGAATCGGAGGGAGGGGGATAGCTTCAGTGGCAATTTGACACACCTTGGGTTGAAGGAGCCTCAACTGGGGAATTGGCTCCATTGAACTGGCTTGTGGCCATGTCTTTGGGGTATTTTCTTGATTGTTGAGTGATATGGGAGGGGCCAGCCCATTGTGAGTGGTGCCATCCCTGTCCAGGTTGTATAAAAAAGCAGGCTGAACTTGGGCCAGGGGAGCAAACCAGTAAGCAGTGTTCCTCCATGGCATGTGCTTCAATTCCTGCCTCCAGCTTCTTGCCCTTGGACTCCCTCAGTGATGAACTGTGACCTGGGAGATATAAGGCTATAAATAAACTCTTTCCTCCCCAAGTTGGGATTGGTTAATGTGTATTGTCACAGCAATTGAACACAAACTGGAACAGAAAGATAAAATCCCTTTTTAAAAGATAACAAAAACTCAAAAAGGCAAATATTGCATGTTGTCTTTCATGTGAACTCTAGATTTTAAAAAGGCATAAAAGTAGAAGGGGCTTTATTTGGCAAGGCTGAGGGACCAAAGGAGTGAGAAAAGAGAACAAGAGGATCATGGGAAGGTGCTATCATCAAAGTAGATTCTACACATATATGAAAACATCAGTTGGACAGGACAGAAGAGAGCATTCTCCTTTATGACTCACCACCCATTTTTTTGAGGCTAGATCTATTCCTGAGCCTGGAGCTCACATTTCCTCAGCTAGGTTGGAAGACAGAAAACACCAATGATCCTCAGAGCTGGGATTACAAGCCTGTGTGTGACATCTGGCTTGCAGTGTGTATGCTGATGTCTGAATCTGGCTCTTGTGATTGCCCAGCAAACACTCCTATCTGTTGAAACATCTCTCTGCCCCTTCAAGGTAGATTTTAAAGCACAGAGACTTCTAGAAACAGAATGAAGTTGACTGTAATAACAAAAGCATAATTTCATTACAAAGGCATAATCCTAAATGTGTTGGCACCTAGTGATAAAAATGTTTGATTTCGGGGGCTGAGATGGCTCGGTGATTAAGAGCGTCAACTGCTCTTGCAGATGACATGCAACTTCTAAAAATCGTGACTGTCCCAAATTGAAAGTGTTCCAGGCAAACTGGGACTGTTATACTAAAAAGTAGGCCTGTTTTGTGGAGACAGAGGAGACAGGGAATAATCGAGAGGAGGGGAAATGAGTCGGGGGTAGTTGAAAGATGGTGGAAGAATGCACGGGGGGAAATGGCCTCTTCTAGTTATCCTTCTGCCTAAGACAATGCTACTTAACTTGTAGAAGTGAGAGGTCTAAAGTGTGTGTGTGTGTGTGTGAGTGTGTGTGTGTGAGTGTGTGTGCGCATGCATGCGTGTGCATGTGTGTGTGCATGCATGCGTGTGCATGTGTGTGTGCGTGCATGCGTGTGTGATGCGTACGTGTGGTGTGCGAGTGTGTGTGTGCATGTGTGTATGTGTGTGTGAGCATGTGTGAGTGTGAGTGTGCATGTGTGTGTGAGTGTGCATGTGTGAGTGCGTGTGAGTGTGAGTGTGTGTGTGTGTGTGAAGCTAACAGTGAGGCAAAGCAGCCGAAATGGTGTGCATTACACATATGGCATTTGAGGGGCAAGGACAATGTTTGGGAAAATTTATAGAAATCATGTTGCCTGGTTCTAAATTTTCATAAGCTATGGAATAGATCTAAGTCAAGATTTGGTATACATCTTAGTCTCTTTTCTGTTTCTGTAATACAATACTATGACAAAACCAACTAAAGGGGGAGAAAGTTTATTCTGCCTCATAGTTTATTTTTTCCTTTATTTTTTTCAGTCAATTTTTATACAAAATTTTCAATCAAATCTAGACCCATGACCCCACCCCATCAGAGCTTATGCATTCTGCCAAACACATTTTTCAACTTTTTCTCAGTCTCTTTTAAACTTTTGGATGCAGAAGTTTATTGTTTTGGACAGAAGTTCACTGTTTCCGTCAGTTCTTTGACCCAGTCTTTTTGTAGTTATTGTTCTTGTTCTTGTTGTTGTTATTCATTCAAATTTGCATCGCTCCAAAATAATGCACTTTTTTTTTTTTTTACTTTTTGTCTTTTTACTAAGATCTTGAGTTTTATACCTGAAGTACAATTTCTCAGGCTTTACTATTTATTTATGGTTATACTTTCCTTTGGACGTTTAAGGCCACACAGCCCAGATTAACCAAGGTAACTTGAGGATCTGGTCCTCAAGGCTCACTCAGTTTTTTGGGGGGGAGAGGGAGCCCCTGGCTCCTTTTGGCTTTTCAATCACCAGTTCTATCCACTTGAGGACAAAGTCAGGTCTTGCTAGACCAGGCTTCCCTTTTTGAAGCATGAGCAGACTTTCCTCTTTATAGTCTGGACACTGGCTGAAGTCCCACTAGTGGATCTCCAAGACCTCCCTGCACAGGAGGACTGGTGACTCACATTTTCAGGGCATTTCAAGAGATGCCCCCATGCATAGTCCCCTGGGACTTAATTGACCTCTGAGGGCAAGGAACAAAGTTATCCCTTAAGCCCCTTGGCCAAATTGATATGGGCATTAAGTATGGTCGTTAAGTATCCAGAAAGGTTAAGTTACACCAGCCTGATACTTTTAACTACTGTGTAATATTTTAGAAAAGACTTGGATAAAAGCTCAAGCAACTCTGAACATGAAATACTAAGAATCACTTCCATAAAATAAATACCCTGGTCAGACACAATATCATGACAAACCAACCTTTTCCTTATTCCTTTGATCTTATATTACACTAAAATATGTATACATATCCTCTATCCTATACATACCAAAAATTCCTAACTCTGAAAATAAATGGTAGCTTAGTTCTAGAACCTGTTAAGGGATTCACAATATAAGAGCACAGTTGCTTTCAGATCATGAGGAATATAACATTAACATTGCTTACTTTACCTTACAACTAGGTAATTGGCACTAGCATCCACAGATGAGGGATACCATTCGTCTTTGTTTTTCTGAGACTGTGTTACTTCACTTAACATGCTATCTTCTAGCTCCATCCATTGACCTGCAAAGTTCATGATGTCATCTTTCTTTACCACTGCATAGAACTCCATTGTGTAGATGTACCACATTTTCTCTATCCACTCGTCAGTTGAGGGGCACTTGGGTTGGTTCCAGCTCTTTGCTATTGTGAAGAGAGCTGCAATAAACATGGCTGTGCATGTATCTTTGCAGTAAGATGAGTCTTGTGGGTACATGCCCAGGAGTGGTATGACTGGGTCTATTCCTGCATTTTATAACTGTATTCATTAAGAATCTTTGGGATTTGAATGATAGAAAATCAACCTTTACCTGAGCACTTCAAAAAAATGGGGTATTATGCCCTAACTTGACTTCAAAATCCGTAGGTAAGGGGGTGTCGAGCTTCATTCAGTTCAGGGATTCCTTATCACACGAGAGCTCTGACTCATTTCTCAGAAGTAGCTCTGCAAAAACTCCTCTCTTCAGGCTGGGTTCCCTCATGATAGCAACATGTGTTGCTTAGCAGCCCAAGGACTCAAGGCTCACAAGAACACCACACAGCAGCCAACTTTTTCTGGAAAAGACCAAATAGGAAACAATTTCGGTTTCACACATCTGTCATATCCAGCAGCTCCGCCATGTTAGTGCAAGCACAGCTATAGAGAATTCGTAAACACAAAGCATGTCTGTGTTCTGCTCAAACTTTATCCATTTGAATATCATAAATTTTACATGTCATAAACTGTTTGGAATTTTCCCTACAACTAACTGAAAACATGAAACTTTCCTTAGCTTAAGAGTGGAACCAAGGATACATGGTGGGTCAAATTTGACCTGCAGGCTGTAGTTATCAGACCACTGACTGACAGAATTAGTAGGGTTGTGGACTAGTTTTTATAGATATAAATATATTGATATATATATATATAAAATCTCCTTCCTGGCATATAGGTATTTTCCATCTACATTTTCAAACTCTGACATCAGCCTGAGGACGTTTTCAGGAATATTTTTCAGTCATTGGAACTACAGTAAGAAGACACAGTCGTGCTTCAACGTCCTCATGCACGGAAGGTTCCAGTTCAGACTTGGCTCTCACCCCATAGGAACAGTTATGGTTTATTCAAATACTCTAGATATTGCCTTGAGAGTTTTTGGTGTGTTCTGCTGACCTCTCACATCTTCACAAGTGTGTTAGCTCCCAGTATGGAGGTTTAACTGTTTTCTTTCCTGACACTTGTACAAATGATCTATTTTCTACCAAGATAGACTGGCTTATCCATTCCCTCCTGTGTTTTGAAAGGAGGATAGTTTTCAAGCATGTTAAACCTTCAAAATTATAAAAATGAGTCTGTATGAGTGTTCGGCCTTTCAATTTTCTACTGTATGCTTTGCATATTACTATACTAGATGTAGAGCTGGACTAGACTCTGAAGACCCAAAGATCTGTATATTGTTGCCCAGCCCAAAAGACCCTTTTATTAGTATATGAAGGCCAACAGAAATACACATTTAAAAGTCATAATATAAATGTGCAGATGATAGGAGTCTGAAGAAAATGCTTTAGAGAAGAGAGAATAGCAGCTATTCACAAAGGAGTTGATGCAGTGACTACACGAGGAAAAGAAAGCAGTAAAAAGAGGGAAAGAAAGTGCAGACAAGAATCCCTGGTCCAAAATATGGTTAGTTGAGTCACAAGATGATTACTTCCGGAAAGAGGCATTGGGAAGATTGATTGGGTATTGAAATGCCTAATGAGACCATAAATGAGGAGAATTGCTTCTTACCGTGTATGAGAAGATAATTTTTATCAGATAATGAAATTGTTTTCAGTCTTCGGAATGAAAATGAATCCCTTGCTAATGCAGATCACACTAATAAAGGGAGCAGGAGAGAAAGTCGAAATTACACTTGGCTGGTCGTAGGCAGAAACCAACTTAAATAGTGCAGGAAAAAAATGAAAGATAATGAAGTAATCAAAATAATTGCTTAATAGGGAATGTGAAAGATCTGCTGTGTTAAATTATAAATGAACATTTTGTAGAAAAATGAGGTGACCTTAAGGAACAGATTAGAAACCCAAACTCATGCTGGATAGGAGAGATGCTTTTCATTAGGAGAGCTGAAGATTAATTAAATCTGAGGAAATTCTTTGAAGTCTGCAAGCACGAGTTACATTAGAACATAATGCGACTGGCATATTGGTATCATAATTAATGATTAAAATAGGGCTCTTTATTAAGTGTGTTCTGCCATAGTTCACGTGATGGATGTGAAATTAAGAGGATGAAATATGTGTCTTAAAACCTAAATTAACTTTAGAAGCATCTGTGTCAAAAGTAAGTGTGTGTGTGTGTGTGTGTGTGTGTGTGTGCTGCAACTTAGTTTATCTGCTAGGCAAATAGTTACCTTATTCCTTCCCTCTCTGAAGTTGCTTAAAGGCCTACCCCAGCATGCATGGGGGTGCTGTGCCCCTCACCAGCCTCTCCAAGGGACGAGGTAAGGGGTGGAGAGGGATGGCTTATTGATTATTTCTCTCTTATCTCTGAATCTTTTATTTCAGCTGAATGATTTTTCAGATCGGTATCAGAGAAAGGAGAGACGTTGAAATGACAAAGCCTTGGACATTTATTTTTTATTTTTTATTTTTTTATTAATTTTATTTATTTCCGTATGTGTATGAATGTACTGTCTGCATGCAAGTCTGTGCACCCGTGTTGTGCAATGCCGCCGAGGTCAGAAGAGGGTGTCAGATTCCCCTAGAACTGGAGTTCTCCTGGAATTGGAGTTTCAGACGGTTCTCGGCCGCCATGTGGGTGCTGGGGATTGAACCCTGGTCGGTCCTCTGTAAGAGCGGTCGGTGCTCTTAACCGCTAGGCCATCTCTCCAGCCCCAGCCTCGGACATTTCTTAATGCTGCTGGTGAGTGAGGCTTTAGAGAAAATGACCACTTGTAGACAGTGTATTGTATAAGGAAGCAGAAGCCTAGAGCAAGTAGGAGCTGGTGGTTCAAATGGATTTTTAGGACCAGATAAAGGAAAATTAATTCCTTTGGGGGAGATCATCGAAGGGAGAAGTGGGGCAAGGAAGGGCCTGAAGAGGAAACGGTGAGAGTCAAGAGGGAGGGGTAAAGCCCCTCAACCTGTCCTACATGGCCGTCTTCTATGTGATGCAGGCATGAAAGGGGGAAATCAAGGAAAGGTGACCTGTGGGAAGATCCAGTTTGAACTGGGGGCTAAATTCTCAGCTAGTACCTCTCAGGGCACCATGTGGGAGTCATGTCATGGGATTTCTCTGAACCCCCTCCCCCCAAGACGGAGCAAGCAATGTGGCCCAGGCACAGGATGCTAGGTGGAGCAGCTGTATGTAGTGGCATGGAACTGGGGGTCTGTGATTGGCTCTGGGAGCTGACGTCATTTTGCTTATAAAAGCAAGCTGTAGCAGGCAATAAATCGAATTCTCCATTACCATCAATATACAGAATTCCTGGCTGTTATTTATGCCCACATACAGGCTGAGGCAGGACTGAATTTCGAGTGACCAGTGCGTTGTACAGCGGTCCATCAGACCACCAACCTGGATAGCTGGAAGGAGATCTATCAGATCGCCAACTATGAAGTGAGTTGCGAGGGGACATAGGTTGAAGATAGGCAATCAGCCATCAGCCTGAAACCCCTGTCCAGAGGCCAGCAGTCTTTGGGCAGGTGGGGAAGGATGGCCAAGGTGGGAAACTATCCATTGTCCCAGGCTAAGGACCTGAGTTGGAAGTACCTCTCAGGTTGGGTTATGGAAGTGACCGACTGACCTCTGTGCCAAGGGGTCAGTTCCCCACAGTGCCTGCAAGGTGGGCACTGCGCTCCCCTTCCCTTAGCAGGACTGTGCTGTATCTGTTCATAGCAAGAGAAGCTCCCACAGTGGCTAGATGGCATCAGGATGAGGCAGAACAGAGCCTGGGTGAGAGGAAAAGTGGCATAAATGGAAGTGGTCAGGGAGCACAGGAGCTCTGGATCTAAGCCTCGTGTTAGTCCCTAGAAACCAGCCTGCAAGGTCCCATGACAGAGCAGGCAACAGAAACTGTGTCGTCATGGACAACATCACAGCCATGTTTGCTGTTTCAGGATGATGTAACTTAACTAATATTGCATCCTGAAATGGGTTTTTTAATTTTACCATAGCTGTTACTTTGTGGTATGAAGCTTTCCAGTTTTATGCTTCATAAACTTTAGACCATTTAGAAACATTGCTCTTACTGACATTTAAAGGGTATCTGAGCCTGGCATGGTGTCGCAATGCCTTTAATCCTAGCACTTGGGAGGCAGAGGCAGGCAGATCTTTGTGAGTTCAAGGCCAGCCTGGTCTACAGAACAAATTCCAGGACAGCTGGGGCTACAGGGAAACCCTGTCTCGAAAAGACCAAAAAAACAAACAAACAAACAAAAAAAGGTATCTGAGTTCTGCGAAATAAATGCCTTCTATTGCCTTAAAAAAATACAGCAACATCCAGGTTCTCTCTTATATCTTGCAGAGGATTGGAGTAGGCACATGTATAATTTAAAATTTTGTTTTCTTAATGCAATAAAAAGTTATATTCTAACAACTTAGATGGAAATTTTCAAAGCAATTTCATTTATGCATTTTATTTTTCTCATTATTTTCCTGTCCCTGGAATCCTCCAAAAGTTATATTTTGTAGCAGTTTTATTACGGCTGCTCCCTTTGGAAAAGCTCTGTTGACAATCCCTTCCACAACATGGGGATTTGCTTGCCAAAACTCTGTTTTCTAATTGCTTTAAATATACAAATAAACCCCACTTTGGAAGCTAAGGTTCACTCTCAAGTCTTACAAGAGACAGTCAGTGATAAATAAAATTTCAATCTTTCATCCAATTCGAAGATTTTTTTTCTCCTTGCACTCCGAAGAATCCTGTGATCTACAGTCAGGAGAAGTTCAGGTCGGCTTTCTCAATTTTCTTCATGGTTTCATTTTGCTGCTTCTAGATAGTTCTGATGTCTTGAATTTGTGGAGCAGAAGGCTGGTGAGGTGAGGGCATATGACTTGTGGTCCGTGTAACTTGTCTGTGTCCTCTGAGTGTCAGGGCCCAAATGTGGACCTCTCAGATGCCCTCACACTTGGCTTACACAGCACTCCAGTCACCAACCCATGAGGAACAAGAAGAGCCAGGTAGCTGAGGGTGAATACATGGGTCCAGTCTGAAGCACTGTTTCCCTGGACAGCCACCCTGGGAAGTGGGAGGTCCCCAGAAAACTTGTATGTTATGCACATTTAACACTCTTATCACAGGTTTTTCATACTGTCTTGCTTTCCTGTTGGTGAGGATGGAAGATAACATTTGAAATTTAGGGGTTTATATATTCAGAGATCTAAAAGCAAATTACAGTGAGCCTTTATTTTTATTTTACTCTGTTTGGAGTGTTCTAAGAGAATGCCATTAACTGTGTAAACAACAGAAATTTATCTTTCACAGCTCTATCACCAGGAGGCCCAAGATTAAAATGCTGGGAAATTTGGCATCTGTTGAATAAAGGGCCATGCCCTCTTTAATAGGTGGTGCATTTTAACTATGTCCTCACACATTAGAAAGGACTTCCTAGCTCTTTGGGGTCTCCTTCTTAAAGACATTGATTCTGATATCACTGACTCTCTCCTCATGATCTAAGAACCACAAGAGCCCCAGTTCTTAGTCCCATCACTTTTGGGGCTAGGATTTCAATGAATGCAGTTTGGAGGGACCTGAGCATTCCGTCCATTGTACTGGACTTTGCAAGAAATGTCTAGGCTGGAGCGTGGCTCGGATCAACTGGATTGGTCACGTAGAGACTGTGAGAAATGAAGATGGAGACATACATCTGTGCACACATTATGGGATGGATTATGGTAAGGCAGCTGGGAAGCTATAGAAGGATTTGGAACCAAAAGCTGTTGAAGGGAGATGTGTATTTCAGATCACTCGCTGCACCAGAAAGACTGTTCACTAGGATTGTGGCCTTCCTGTCAGGTTTTTATGAGAAAATGCAAGTCATCTATCATGCATTTGAATGCCAATTTTAATTAAGTACTCTAATCATATTGTTTTCTATGAACTCAGATATTCTAATTCTTTTGAGGTTACTGTCAGAAAGGCTAGAAAAGCAGAATTGCAGGTTAATATTGGTGTATTACATAAAAATCCCAGAAGGACATTGTTCTGGGCTAAACTTTTGTTCTGGACCCTAGCAGACTACAGTAAAGATCCAGATGGAATCGATGACACTAAAATCCCATGCCACTAAATTAAAACCAAATATTAGCTGACTTTTCAAGAAACCAAGAAAAAAGAGCAACAAGAATATTTCCCATATAAGCTGGTTTCAGTTGCCTAACAGGAAGTATCCGGGTGCATAGGAAGTGGTGGTATTGAATCAAAGAGTTATTTTTTCTGCACTGTTTCCTTGCCTGTGTCTTATAAGGGAAGAAACTTTGAAATGACCAATCTGCTTTTGTTCTTTTTTCTGCTTCTTCAGCTCCATTCTGACTATAAATCCAAGCTTTCCTCTTCTTGTCTAAATTCTTATTTTATGGAATGAAGCATTGACTGAGTCTAGAAAAAAATTATTTAAAATCTTCAAATTGTAATTTTTGTCTCTTTTGATGTGAGTTAATAAACATATAAATAGAATTTATCAGGAATATTCCTAACTATATGAGAGATACTTAGAAAAAAATATCTAAAACTCTCAAATAGACAAAATGGATTACCACATATCCATTCTGTTTTTAGTTCTATGCTGGGCACTATCAACTCATGGCTTCTTAAGATTTTTCCTCTTATGACTTTACCCAAGATTTTTTTTTTAATGTGTATGAATGTCTGCATGTAGGTTGGTGTAATGCTGCAGAGGTCAGAAGAGGGTGTCGGACTCCCCTGGAACTGGAGTTAAGACTCTTAGCCACCATGTAGGTGCTGGGAGTTGAACCTGGGTCCTCTGCAAGAGCAGTCAGTGCTTTTAACTGTTGAGCCATCTCTCCAGCTCCTACTCAAGAAATTTTTACATGACCCTCAGTATATAAGTATATAAATATCTATTTATAATAAATCACACAGAAAATCATTTTAACAATTCTTTGGTATATATACATATATAATTGCACCTTTATTAAACATGGAAACAAATTAGCAGACTGACACAATGGATGTCCTTATTTATTTTTACATAATTAAATCTTGGGGTTTGGAGAGATGACTCTGATGCTCTTTCAGAGGACCCAGGTTCAGTTCTCAGCACCCACAAGGCAGCTAACAACCATCCATAACTCCAGTTCCAGAGGATCCAATACCTTCTTCTGACCTCTGTGAGCATTGCATGGCATGGGTGAACTTGCATACATTCAGGCAAAACACTCACATACATGAAATAAAAATAATAATTTTTTTAAGAAAAGACATCTTGGCTGGATTAAACTTCAGGATATAGACATCTTCAACATTTCTCAGAGTTGACTAATATTTTGATTTTATAATTACCATTTTTGAGAATGCCTCTTTGCAAATAGCTGTAGGACAAAATGGCAGAAATATGTTTAGGTCCATTCTAAACACTGTTAGAAATTCTGTCTTAATCTAAGAAAAAATTCATTTTTTTAAGTGAAAAAATTCATTTTTTAAGTGAAACTTCAGTCAGCACTCAAACAGAACTTTTAAAGATTAAACCTTATATCAATTCAGTACAAATATATAATTTAATAGTTACATGCTAAAGAATGACAAGAAAATACTAAAAGATTTTTTTCTGTAATTAAAACATCACATCATATTTCTACAGGAGGAGAAACTTTGTATATATAGTAAAAACATAGCAACTCATCAGATGCAATAGTCTCAACTATGAGTCAGTGTTTGAGGCAGTGTTTGTTGACACTCTGTGGCATGACACCCTGCACAGTGCAAAGTCTGCACTGCGTGTTCAGGTTCAAGTTTGCAGTAAAGTTGTGCAACATGACATATACAAATGTTGCGAGAAACACCCCAGGTTCTGTGCATTCAATTTTGTGTTAACTCTGATTCCAGTATACTTAGAAGCCTTTTACCTTTGGTTAATATTTCGTGGCCCCCACTTTTAGCTATAAGACCCCACATGAGGCTGTGACCCATGTTTTAAGAAACCATGTTCTGAATTACCAGAGTTTGGGGTTAGAATAATAAGACATATGGAGGAGTGAGGAGAGACTGAACTAGCTCACTGATTGTGAAGCCTACACTTTGTAGAGCAGGTTGGCACTCTGGAGATGCAGGAAAGAGCTGATGGTGCTCCCACAGTCTACAGGGAGAAGTGCTCCTTCTTCTGAGGACTGCTGAGGACCACACACACACACACACACACACACACACACACACAAAAAAAAACACACTCTCTTCGTGTGTGCTGTGTGTGTGTAGTACATGTATGTGTGTGCATTCACATGTATATGTGGGTCAAAATAGTAAAGGAACTTATCACCTATAAGGCATACATACAATATCTAGATGTGAGATCAATTAACTTGGAAATTGGGCCTCATGTTGAAAAGGATGGCTTCAACTAATACCTGAACATATAAAAAAATGAATGAAATATTCCTTGGCAAATCAACCTTGTCAGGAGACTGCACAGATGGCTCAGTGGTTAAGAGCTCTTGCAGAGGACCTAAGTTTAGTTCCCAGCACCCACTCTGGGCAGCTCACAACTTCCTCTCACTCCAGTTCTAGGGGATCTGAGGCTCTCTTCTGGCATTTTCAGAGACCCACCCACATATACGTGGTATAAATACACAGACATATACACATATTTACGGAAACAAAAAATAATTCTTAAAGAAATCACCCTTTTCAACATCCATATATAACAACTTTTAAACCTTATGATGTAAAACTCCTGAAAATCCCGCACTTCCTTTTAATTCATAAGAGTGGGTCTTTGAGACAGGGTCTCCCTGTAGCTCCAATTGGAAAGGAACACACCATGTGTATCAGGCTGGCCTTGATCTCATAGAGATCTGACTACCTCTGCCTCCTGAGTGCTGGAATTAAAAGGCCTGCACCACCACACCCTGCCTTCACCCCCTTTGGAGTGTGTACTTTTGTTAATAAACCCTGCATCACTTGCTGCTTCTTACTTTTTTCTTGAATTCTTCATATAAAGACAGGAAGAATTGGAAATATCATGTAAAGGGCTCACTTACTCTCACTCTCCTCAAGACCTCTGCAGCCCTCACCCACCTATGACTGTGTCATGGCCTAGTGAAGTGGACACACATACATAATTATCATCATCTGTCCTCTGATTCTCCAGCAACTTTTGCTAGTCATCTTATTTACTGTTGATTAGGAAGTTGTTATTCTCTTTAGAGGTTAGAATGCAAAAGCTAATAGCAATGGTTTGGTTCCATAATAAAATGAGTAAATTTTATCCCAAAAGAATATGTGTTAAGACATTTATTGCCTTGTTGGATGCAACCAGTTTTATATCTGTTTTATCATCCTCATTCTTTTTACATTTATCTATCATCTATCTATCTATCTATCTATCTATCTATCTATCTATCTACCTGTCATGTGTCATGCCCCCATACACAAGTTTATGGCACAGTGCACATGTGGATGTCAGAGGACAATTGTTGGTTCTCTCCTTCCACTATGTGGACTCTAGGAATCGTGTTCAGCTTGCCAAGTCAGGCTGGGAACCGAGTGTCTACACTTACTGAGATCTTACCAGCCTATAACAATCTTATTCTAATATTTTAAAAATGCTCTTTAAAAACCTTTTATTATTTTCAGACTTTGTAATTTTGGTATATGGGTGGAGGGCATGTATGCATATTTCAGAGTAATATAAAATTAAAAGGGGGAAATGTGAATTCTGAAATATGATTTGGAATTAACACACAGTCTATTTTCAGATGACATGATTTTAGTATATGTGTGACATATATCTATATATATATATGCATATTCTGAAGCAATACAAATTGGAGGGAGCAACAACAACAAAAGGACTGGGGCAAAGAACTGACTGAAACAGTAAACTTCTGCCCCAAATAATAATCCTCTGCATAGAAAAACTTTAAAAAGACTCAGAAAAAGATACAAGATATGTATGGCAGACTGCAAGAACTCGGGTGGGGTGGGGGGCTTAGAAAGAGAAGGAGTCTAAAGTGGACTGAGAAATGATGTATGAAATTCACAGAACTTCAATAAAAATACTAAATAAATAATTTTATTATCTTACAGTTTCCCTCTTTAGTGAGATGAATAAAAATCTTTGACCCCTTTTCAATCTGTATTTTATAAGTTTCAAGTTTTTAACTTTTGAAAATTATGCTTCAGCAGTGGAGAAACATATCAGGTGGTATAGTAGTCATTAGATGTGTGATATTTTATCTACTTTAATCATAACAATACATGGGAATTAGGAGAATGTTGTCACGCTCCTCCCTTCATTGCTCCCCAATTGACATAGCCATTAGACTGAAGACGAATGGATAACTCTTCACATTTCTCTTCTGCCAGATATGGTGGTGCATGTCCTTAATCCCTGCACTCAGGAGACAGAGGCAGGCTGGTCTCTGTGAGATGGAGGCCAGCCAGGTCTACCTAGTGAGTTCAACACCTCCCCCCCTCCCTGAAAAACATTTCTTCTGTTTCATCACTCAGATCTCTGAGTGCTCCTATTAATTTTATTTTATATCTTCTTCTTGTACCATTCTGTTTCTCAATCTTCCTCATATTATTATTCAATATTTTCCCCTTTAACACTTTCTGGATAGTGTCTTCAGATTTGTCTTCTGTTTGGTAAATTCCTTTTAGCTCTATCACATCTATTTAACCTATCCATAGAGCTTTTAATTTCAAAGTTGACATTTTTTATTTGTAGAATTTCTATTTGCACCTTACTAAATCCGCCTGCTATTTTTCTCACAATATCTCATTTTATGGTTCAGAATTCTTTTATGTTGCTAATTACTTTAAACATGCTTATTTTCCTTTGTGGCATTTTTTGATATTTTTTCTATTACATGGCACTGATGGATTGATCCTGCTGTTTGCTGTGTTTGATAACTTTGTCTTCTAATAGATTCTCTCTCTCTCTCTCCTTCCCTCCCTCCCTCCCTCTCTCTGTCATTTATTTCCAATTGGATTGTCATTTTGAACATGGACATTTCCTCAAGGTTGGATATTTCCAGAGGTATTCTGCATCTGCCAGAATACCTCTATCTCTTTTCCTGAGAGCAACAATTTTGACAGTTTCTCAGTTTGGGTGTGAGTACCAGACTCTGAAAACAGCAAAGCGTAGGGCGCTGGTGACAAATTGTCAAAGGAGACTTCCTAACCTAAAGCTCCAGAGCAACTGGGAAAGACTTCTTCTACTCATCCTGTGCCAAAGAGCAAACTTCCTTTAGTTTAGTATTCTTTAAAAAGTGAAGTCTATCCAGCATCCCTTCATGCTTAAAATCCTAGAAGGGGGGCTGGAGAGATGGCCTAGCGGTTAAGAGCACCAACCACTCTTACAGAGGACCCAGGTTCGATCCCCAGCACCCACATGGTGGCCAAGAGCCCTCTGAAACTCCAATTCCAGGAGAACTCCAGTTCCAGGGGAATCTGACACCCTCTTCTGACCTCCGCGGCATTGCACGACACGGGTGCACAAACCTGCATGCAGACAGCACATTCATACGCATACAGAAATAAATAAAATTAAATTTAAAAAATTAAAAATAAAATAAAATAAAATAAAATCCTAGAAGGAATTGGATTGGAGGGATCGTTCCTCAATGTAATCCAAGCCATATACAGGAAACCCACAGCCATTATCATCCTAAACAGGGAAATGACAGGAACATTCCCTTTAAAGGTAGGAACTCGGCAAGGCTGCCTCCTGTCACCACTCCTCTTCAATATAGTACTTGAAACGCTTTCTAGAGCAATAAGACAAGAAAAGGAAATTAAAGGAGTATTAATTGGAAAAGAAGAAGTCAAGCTATCCCTATTTGCTGATGATATGATTGTTTACTTAAGGGAGCCTAAAAACTCCGCCAGAAAACTCCTAGAAACAATTAACAGCTTCAGCAAAGTGGCAGGATACAAAATTAACCTTAAAAAAATCAATGGCCTTTCTTTACACCAAGAACAAGCAACTGGAGAAAGAATTCAAAGAGATCTTCCCACTCACAATAGCCTCAAAAACAATAAAAGACCTAGGAACAAACCTAACCAAAGACACCAAGGATCTCTACAACAAAAATTTTAAAACTTTAAAGAAAGAAACTGAAGAAGACATCAGAAGATGGAAAAACCTCCCATGCTTATGGATTGGGAAAATTAACATTGTAAAAATGTCCATTCTACCAAAACTCTTGTATAGATTTAATGCAATGCCAATCAAAATCCCCAAGAGTTTCTTCACAGGCTTGGAAACAAAAGTCCTTAAATTCATTTGGAAAAACAAAAGACCCCGAATAGCCAAAACAACCCTGAGTGAAAAGAGCTACATAGGGGGGGATCTCTATACCAGACTTCAAAGTATACTACAGGGATATAGTCATAAAAACAGCCTGGTACTGGAACAAAAATAGACCTGTTTACCAATGGAATAAAACTGAAGATCCAAATCTGAGCACATACAATTTCAGCCATCTTATATTTGACAAGGGGGCCAAGAAGCCACAATGGAGAAAAGACAGCATCTTCAGCAAGTGGTGTTGGCAAAACTGGATCATCACTTGTAGAAGAATGAAATTAAACCCCTACCTCTCGCCCTGTACAAAAGTCAACTCCAGATGGATCAAAGACCTCAACGTGAAACCCCAAACTCTGAAGGTGATAGAAGAAAAAGTTGGCAGCAGACTACAAGACATAGGCGTAGGAAAAGACTTCCTAAATCAGACAGCAGCTGCACAAGAATTAAGGTCGACAATTGACAAATGGGACCTCATCAAACTCAAAAGCTTCTGTACATCAAAAGAAACAATCAAGGAAGTGAAGAGAAATCCCACAGAGTGGGAGGAAACCTTCACTGCAGATACATCTGACAAAGCATTGATTTCCAGAATATATAAACTACTCAAAAAACAAAGAAAAAAGAAAACAAATGACCCACTCAATAGATGGAGCAAAGAACTGAACAGAGACTTCACAAGTGAGGAATTAGAGATGTCTGAGAAACACCTCAAGAAGTGTTCAACATCACTAATCATTAAGGAAATGCAAATCAAAACCACTTTAAGATATCATCTTACTCCAATAAGACTGGCTAGGATCAAGAAAACAAATGATACCAAGTGCTGGAGAGGTTGTGGGGAAAGGGGAACACTCATCCACTGCTGGTGGGAATGTAAACTCGTACAGCCACTATGGAAAGCAGTGTGGAGAACCCTTGGAAGACTTGGAATGAACTTGCCACCCGACCCAGCCATACCACTCCTGGGCATGTACCCTCAAGACTTACGCCACCACAGAGATACATGCACGGCCATGTTTATTGCAGCTCTCTTCACAATAGCAAGGAGCTGGAACCAACCTAAATGCCCCTCAACTGACGAGTGGATAGAGAAAATGTGGTACATCTACACAATGGAGTTCTATGCAGCAGTAAAGAAAGACGACATCACGAGCTTTGCAGGAAAATGGCTGGAGCTAGAGGACATCATGCTGAGTGAAGTAACACAGTCTCAGAAAAACAAATGACGAATGGTATCCCTCATCTGTGGATGCTAGTGCCAATTACCTAGTTGTAAGTATTTCTTGTGTAGGGCCCCCTGAGCTTTTGTCCAAAGCAGTTGGGCATAATGCATATTGGAAACAACAACAACAACAACAACAACAATAACAGAAAGGACTGCATCAAAAAACTGAAACTGAACTTCTGCTCAAAACAGTCAACTTCCTCATGGAGAATATTGAGAAAGACTGAGAAAGACTGAGAAAGAGATGAAAAGCATATTTGGCAGAATGCATGAGCTCTGGTGGGGTGGGTGAATGAATGGGGGGAGGACACGGGTCTAGATTTGTTAAAAAATAAAAATAAATTTATGTGAAAAAAATTTTTAAAAAGTGAAGTCTATATTAGTTTACCATTATGCTGAAATAAATTACTAGAAACTAGTATAAAAATAAGACAAATACGAGGGGAAAAAGGAAAAGGAGAAAGACCCCAGATATAGTGGGATACAGCACTTGTAAGGCTGAGTGGAGAGGACCCAGAACGGGAGGCCAGCCTGGGTGACAGAATGAACACTGCAAGATTCTAGCAAAAGAGAGAAAGGAAGAAAGGAAAGGAAAAGAAAAGGAGGAAAGAAAAAGGCAGACCTAGAGAGAATAAAGAAAAACCACAAAGTTATCAACCCATAGCTAATTTGGTAAGAAATCCAAGATGCATCTCGTTGGGTTAAAATCAAGGTGTCAGCAGCCGGGCTCTTCTGCTGGCCCTTAGGAGGAGTCCTTCTTTCCTTCTCCAACTCCCAGAGGCTGCCCATATCTGTGATGGCCTGCTTCCATCTGCAAGGCCAGCAGAGATGTTCATGTCTTTCCTACGTGGCATAATTCTAACCTCTTCTGCCTTCCTCTTCCACATTTAACAGAACCTTGCAATGACATTGGGACAACTTGAGTGACTCATAATAACTTATCTGGCCAGCTGCTGAGCAGCCTTGAGCTCTATCTACCACCTCATTTTCCCTCTACTGTGTGCTAACAAGGTCACAGGTTCTAGGGACTCTAATGTGATTCTCTGTAGGGAGCCATTATTCTGCCTTCTGTACCAGTCTTTTGAGGATCTCAGCTTTGTGTAAGGATCTCAGTACTAACTTGGAAATTTCTGCAGTCTCAGGCCTCAAGGTAATAAAAGCTCTGCCCCTCTGTTTTAAGAAGCAAAACCTTCACCCACCGGAGCTGCAGGACTAGTTTACATGTTCTTGGCCTTGCATTTGTTTTCTTTATTTCAATGGGGATTTCTTATTCTTCCTTACAGTCTCATCTATAATTTAATGGCATACTTGTTATGCTTACACGGCACTTGTAAGATACTGTGAGAATTCGGGAATTGTTAGCCAATCATATGGCTAGAAAAATAAATTTCCACATCCCCATATTTGATAAACCAGGACAAAAATAGTTGTATATAAGGCATATATCCAAATACATAAAAGTTATAAATTAATATATTTTTCATTAAAATATAGTCGATACTCCTAATTTACAAATACACCTTTGTAATGAACAAGAAGCTCAGATTACAACAGAGTTCTCAGATCTCTTGGAACTCTGCACAGAAATAAGTTTGTACAAGGAGAGATGGTCTCCTGCTAGGGCCTGTCCCCTTTATCTCTCTGTCACCAGCTCTCTCAGGCACTGAGAGGCCTCATAGACATGCAAATACCCCCCCCCCAACCTGCCCAAGACTTGAAGGGCAGGACCAGATCTTAGTTCTGAGAGTTGTGTACATGCATGTGTGGTCCAAGCAGGAAAGGGCCTAAGAAAAACTGCATGAAGGACCAGGGCATGTGCCAGGGGCTGTTTGGGCAGGAAATTGAAGGCTGCTAGGTATTTGAGTTTAAAGGGGTGGGGGTAGGGGGTTAAAGGTAGACACTCAAGACTTGTATATCTGTGGAGTCTAGTTGTATCCAGGACAGGGCAGTCACCTTGCTTAGCTTTCTGGATAGTTCCCATGATCAGCTACCAAAGTACGTCCATTTCTCCACAGTAAAAGTTCCAATTGTTCCAAGTTATTTCTCACTTTAGCTAATGGTACAAGCTCCGAACTAGTAACTGTACCGAGTCACCCCCAGTCATTAAGTCAGAGAACCTGGTTGCACAGCTTATACCAACTATTTATTAGTTGTGTAACTAAGGAAGACTTTGGAACCTCAGTTTGTCCAACAAAGCAGACCTCAAATGATTTTTTTTAACATAGTATGTCTATTCATCAAAAATTAATGCATTTTAGAATTATAACATACAATTTTTAAAAAGCTAAATTTCTCAGCGTTTCCAGATTCTTGGCATATCACTCTTTGAGATTCAGGGACAATAAATCAGTATTCTCAGGAATTCCCAGAAGTTTAAAAATTATGATTATTTTAGGGCTGGAGAGATGGCCTAGCAGTTGGGAGCGCCAACTGCTCTTGCAGACACCAGGGTTCAATCCCTGGCACCTACATGGCAGCTGAGAACCGTCTTTAGCTCCAGTTCCAGGGGAATCCGGCACCCTCTTCTGACCTCCACCCCATTGCATGACATGGGTGCATAAACCTGCATGCAGACAGTACATTCATACACATAAAAAAATAAATAAATAAAATATAAAAAAATTATGATTATTTTAAAAATACATCTAACAATCTTCTCATTCTACTATCTGAGTAGCTAAAGTTCTTGTTTAAGGAACAAAATACACAATAACATAGCAATTACGTAAGAACTACATGCTACAGGAATATTCAAGCAATGAAAAAAAACAGAATTTTAAAATCAGGTCTCGCCGGGCGTGGTGGAGCATGCCTTTAATCCTAGCACTTGGGAGGCAGAGACAGGTGGATCTCTGTGAGTTCAAGGCCAGCCTGGTCTACAGAGAGCTCCAGGCCAGCTGGAACTAAAGGAAGAAACTTTCTAAAAAAAAAAAAATCAGGTCTCCCAACAAGGAAACAGCCTCTTATGGAATCATATGTGGACACTGCTCATTTAAAGACTTATTTTGCATTGAAAATGTTTACACCTTCAGAGAGCAAAATACCTGTCTATTTTTTTTTTTTTTACAAATTACTTAATTTCTATCATTCAATTTTGGCAGCAACAACTCCACAGTAACACCCCCCAAAACCAAACAACCCCCAAACCAAACAACACCCCCAAACCAAACAACCCCCAAAACCAAACACCCCCCCAAACCAAAAAGCCCCTAAAGCAAAAAAAGACACTTCCTCTTAGTATAATGATAACACTTTTTTTTTTTATTGATGCTTTGTGTATTTCATACATCATTTTCCAATTCAGTTCAGGCATATATCCCCTTCCCTTCCCCCC
>VZQC01005268.1:1213110-1320111 GCA_009823505.1 Rhizomys pruinosus | reverse complement strand
TTTTTTTTTTTTTTTAGTCTTTTCCTGACAGGGTTTCCCTGTAGCCCCAGCTGGCCTGGAACTCACTCTGTAGACCAGGCTGGCCTTGAACTCAGAAAGATATGCCTGCCTCTGCCTCCCAAGTGCTAGGGTTAAAGGTGTGTGCCACCACACCCAGCTTGATTTATTCTTTATTTTATGTAATGAGAGTTTTGCCAGCATGGTATGTAAGTGTGCCGTGTGTGTGCAGTGCCCCTCAATGCCAGAAGAGGGTGGTGATCTGGAACTGGAATTACAGTCAGTGTCATGTGGTGCTAGGAACTGAACTCAGGTCCTTTGAAAGACTGGCTGCTCTTACCTCTGAGCCATCTCTCCAGCCCTGTACTGTAGTATTTTGAGACAGAATCTCACTGTATATCCTCGCTGGCCTGGAGCTTGCTGTGTAGACTGGACTGGCCTTCCATGTGCAGCAGTGTTCTCGCTTCTGCCTCCTGTGCTCTGGGATCTCATCTGTGTCACTGTGCCTTGCAGTGTTCTGCTGATTTATACTCCCCAGTGCCAGAAATGCCACTTCCTGTAAATAGTCAGAATGTCAGAAGCGTGTTTAAAGTCATTTCAGAAATTGCTGACGATCTCTGAACTCAAGTCAAAATTTGTTTAATGAAATTTTCTTTTAATTTTTTTTTTTTTTGTCTTTTTGAGACAGGGCCTCCCTGTAGCCCCAGCTGTCCTGGAACTCGCTCTGTAGACCACGCTGGCCTTGAACTCTCAAAGATCCGCCTGCCTCTGCCTCCCAAGTGCTAGGATTAAAGGCGTGCGCCACCACACCCGGCTTTGTGAAGGGTGTATGTGTGTGTGTGTGTGTGTGTGTATTGGTGTGAGCCTATATACATTTATTCTCTGAAAGGGGAGGAGATAACAAGTTTATTGTTTTGTACTCTATTGAAGTATAACACACATACAGAGAATTGCATAAATCCCCAAGGCACAGCTTAGTGGGATTACTAAAAGTGAATCCACCTAGTAAACAGTACTCAGAAACATCCTTTTACTCGCCCCCAAGAAGACCTTTGTGGCCTATTATTAGGCAGAGATGCAACTCTATCAAGCAACTTTCTTGTGTCCATTTCAACCGTCTCCTAATGTAGACCTTCCTGCATGGCAGGTTACACTTGAACCATTATTAGCCAGCCTTCAAAAGCACTTTCCTCCTCCCCTCTAGCTGAAATCCTTGATGAAAGTCCAGGTGAACCCAAGCAAAAACTTCCAGCTGTCAAAATAACAGTTCAGAATGCATTTTTTCCTTCACAAAAGATCTGTCTAGACTCATGGATATTAGAAGGAAAAAAAAATCCATTAGGTCATCAGGTGAAGGATAATTCCCTCTGATACAGATCTTAGGCTTTTCTCAAGTTTAAAGTCACCTGTTTTTTTTTTTTTATTATTCAAATAAAGCCATACACATTAAGCTAACCTAATGCACCCTTTATCACAGGCATGAAGAAGAAGCATGCTCAGAACCAATTAGGTACTGTAACCAACCCCCCAATGTCACATCAAAGCACCTGGCATGTTATTTGAAATGAAGCAACATAAAACACCTTTTATGTTTAGAAAGCACAGGACAGCTATCTGACCCAGAGGCGAACCTCCACCCATTACGGGGAGACACAGTGTTCTCCATCAAGGTTTAAGAATACAGAGATATCCTGCTTGGTGCTACTTGAGTGTTAATATCAATTGGCAGCTACAAGAAATGCAAAAAGTCACTTCTGGGGAGGAATCGTCCTTTAATCTTCTGAAGGGCTTCATCTCTGTTCAAACAAAATGAGCTAAGGTAAGAATGAGTCTGCAGTAGACAAAAACCTTAGGTCCAGACCTCTCAGATGATGTGTTTTGTGTTGTTATTGTGTGGGATTTGAAAATGTGAAAGAAGTCTGGATCACAGTCTTTACATTACAAAATTCAATACAGCCTCTGCTGTTTCATAACTTTATTCAGGAAACTTGAAACCTATGTTCATATAAGAAAAACTGGGAACTCTTTTAGGCCAAAAAAAAAGTTTTTATCTTGTTTTCGACAACCATGGCAGCTACCATAGCTCTTGGGGCATGGGGTTTAATAAATATTTGGTAACTAAATAAATGGATGTATGGAAGTTTATCCTGAAGGGAATGAGGGGTCACCAAAGCATGTTTGAAAGAAGAACGAGGTAACTAGGCTTGCTTTGTAGGACGATATCTCCTGCAGCAGTGTGGAATATGTATTAGAAAAGGAGAGACCCAGAGGCCAGATGTTCCCTGCAGCTGAGAGGAATATCTCAGACTAGAATAAATCACCATCTGCGCTAAAGGGAGACACATGTTAAGCTGAAAAGCAGCAACTCCTTTGAAGAAAACCTAGGAAATCGAGTCAGAACTATCTGATCTGGTGACTGCTGGAAGAAGGAAGGAACAAGATGGCAGGACAGAATTCTGATAGGTCTTTTGGATGGTGATGAGTCAGCTGGTTAAGATGCAGAATACAGTCACAGTGGGAAGAACAGACTTGGTGTCAAATCACATTTACTGTACGGTTTCTAGGCTTGAAGTACTCACCAGATATCTGATTTAGAAATGGTCATTAAAGTCATAGTTTGGAGGTTTCTTTACAGGAAGAAACGTATAACATGGAAACCCAGAGGACTGAGGCCACGACAACAAATACACAATGAACAGAGTCACCCCCACGTGGCTGTGGGTTTTCATTTTAGAATACCTAAACACCATGCTAGCTGAGATTGGGGGCCCAAGCACTTCTGCTCCCAGAGAGAGAAATAAACTCACATTTCAGTTTGTTACATAGGATGAAGTGCCTAGCTACAGGCTCTGAGCTTCCAAATACAAATCTCTTAGTCTCTAATAACTAGGAATATGATTTAGGAGGCATGTAGTAGTCTCTAAAAGCTGCACATACATAAGATTCTTTTACCTTTATGGTAACGTATTCTCTCTCTCTCTCTCTCTCTCTCTCTCTCTCTCTCTCTCTGTGTGTGTGTGTGTGTGTGTGTGTGTGTGTATGTGTTAGGATTATAGAGAAAACTGGTTAAACAAACAAACAAACAAACAGGAGAATCTCTTCGGAGCATTAACTTGGGGAGGTTTGCATTTGGTAGAGATGTTAGTGCATAAGACACTTTAAAATTTTTTCTTTTTAATTTGCCCCTAAGCTTAAAAAGTTAAAAATCCATGCATTTTAAGGATATATTTAAGTCCTGAAAACAACACAACTGAAAGAGGTAAATAATCACATTAACAGTAATTAGCTCATTATTATTTTTATATGGAGTACTTCTTGAAATGATAACATTTGGAGTTGATGGGTTAAACATCTGTTTGAATTGGATTTCTCCTACATTTTTCAAATGTAGCTGCTAGAATATTTTAAATCACAGACTGTTGCATTGTAACACCACTGAACAGTGCCAGAACACACAGTGCTACTTACATATATGAAATTATCTTATGTGCAAAGGAAGCCAAGAAAACATGTTTAGCATCAACCAATAAAGTTTTTTTTTTTTTAATGTGGGCAGGGACAGATACACAGAAACCATAGAACCCTATACATAACAGGCTCCAAGGGAATATTCCTCAGCTTTCTTTGGGTGCTCTCACAGGTATCATAAAGGAATCCTTTCATGTCTCAGAGCAAGTATTATCATGTCATGTTTCTAGAGATGCCAAATGTAATAAAATGAACCGGTAATGATCCATTGTCACACCCTAGAAGTTACTTTCTCCAATAAATCCCAGAAACTTACTTGTTTATTATTTTTCAAAATGGTAGGCAGCTTATATTAATGTGTAACTTTCTAGACAATGTAATATTGGAGGCTGTCTGCAAATTCTATTACTATATTAAAGACTAAAGCAAATTTTCCTAGTTATTATATCCTTTGCACTAAAATCTTTTTTCCTGTCAGCTCCTTGATTCCTCGGCAGTTAAAATACCTCCTTTTATTTCAGTATCGGAAACTGTGTCTACCTAACCTTTTTATCTGCTTCAATCACCTCTTCTCACTTTCATAAACTTTGTTGATTGATTGCTTCTCACGGAGTTGTCTGGCTTTCCAGCCCTTTGTCTAAATTTAAAACACGAGAGCCGTCCTTCAGCAAATGCACAGTGCTCAATCAATTGCATTTGCTCATAAAACAGCTTTTGTTTTTTGGGAACAAAAGTCTCTTGATTCTAACTCCTTATATTCATTCCCATAGCTTCTGCCAGAGTCCAGACCCTTTTCATCTTGTCTGGGATATGTCAATTAGCTCTTAACTAGTCTGCGAGTTTACAGACTCCCCACTGGCAATCCATTTTCAACTTTTCCTGCTGGATTCTAAAAACAGAATCTCCAAACCAGATTCATGCATGAATTTGTTCATTTATCAACCATCTAATAACTCTCTTGTTTATTTTGTGCATCATGGTAGGAAATAGGGACACGAAGACTTATTTTTTTCATAGTTAAGCAACTATGTTCCTGGAGTCTCAAGTCTAGTGTTAGAGGCCACTGAGTAGACCTGTGATTGCAGCCTGTGACCATGGGCATAGGATGTTCTGGTAGCATCCAACAGGCAAGGCAAATTTCTGGATTATTTTTCTGCATGGTATAGTTGGGAAGAGTCAGGGGACTATGTTATAACAGGAAGGAGCAGAAAAGGCACAGGCTACACAGGGCCATGGTGCACTGGTCGCTAAGGTTGGTTTGGTGAAAGCACAGACATGGAAAGGCAGCTCAATGCACTGGGGAAGAAAGGTCCTAGGGTCCATGCAAAGGGGTCTGGACTTAATCTGAAGGCACAAGTTTTAAGAAGAGCAGTCATGTGATCAGATTTGCATTTTATGAAGACTATTGTTAAGATGTTTGGAGGCTAATAGAAGGCTGAAAGCCGGGAGTCTAGGAAGAAAACGAGGAGTCAAGAGTGGAGGATGACCCGAACAAAGGTAGTACCAGTAGCAACTGGGAGAAATGAGAGTTAGAGGATACCCAGCAATCAGATGCAGGATTGGTAGATCTCTTTGGAAGTCTGTGAGAAGGAGAAAATTTAGACATTGTGGTCAGGTATCTTAATTAAGCCCAAGGGGAGTTGTGAGGGCCAGAGAGAGAGAGAGAGTACAGCAGCAGTTGAATATATGGGCTGGGTCTCAGAGGAAGGCTTCTGACTGGAAACATCCATTGTTTCTCCATTTACTCATTCAAGAACTATTGAGTACCCAGCATATGAGAATCAAACAAGACAAACTATCTGTTCTTGTGGCATTTTCAAGCAACAAGTAAATGACTATGGAAGGTCAGGAGCCTATGCCTTGAAGACAGAGTAGATACAGCAAGGGAACATAGGTAAGGCAAAGGAGTTTAGACCACTGTTTAGGTAAGGCACAGTAGGGAAAAACATTTTTGGAGAAATCATGTCTAAGCTCAAATCTGATGTGACAGGGAGAACTAGAGGAAAGTTCCAAGGAGCCATGCATAAGGAGAAACCACAGGGGACAGCAGACTCCCTAAGTAAAGGGTAGGAGAAGCTGTAGGGACGAGGGAAAGGGGAAAGGGGAAGGGACACAGATGTCCTTATGATAGGGCCTCTAGGGGCAGGAGAGATGGCTCAGTGGTTAAGAGCACTGGCTGCTCTTGCAGAAGACCTGGGTTCAATGCCCTGTACCCACATGGTAGCTAAAAATAGTTTGTAACTCCAGTTCCAGGGGATCCGATGCCCTCTTCTGACCTCTGTGTGCATTGCATGACACCAGTGCACTTACATATATTCAGGTAATACACTCAATCACATAAAATAAATAAATAACAAACAGCAATAGGGTCTCTTTTTTCAGTAGTGCCTGAAAACCTTCACAGTAGTCATCATAATCCATGTCTTCATTTTCTACCTTTTCTATTGCCTATGGTCAACTATGGTCTAAAGATGTTAAATGGAACATTCCAGAAAAAAAAATAATTCATATATTATAAATTGCATTATCATTCTGAATCATGCTTTGTTCTGCTCCATCTCACTCTGGAAGCAAATAATCCCTTTTCAGAGTAACCACGTTATATATGCTATCCACTTGTAGTCACTTGGGAACTGTGTGGGGTACTAGATGAACTCTCGCAATATCACAGTATTTGTGCTCACTCAACCCTTATATATCTCATGATGGCCCAAGAGCACAGAGTAGTAATGTTGGCAATTCACATATGATAAAGAGAAGCCATACATAAATGCTTCCTTTCATCATAGGAAGGATAACAACAGTACAATATGATATTTGCAAGTAGAGAAGGTGAAAATACATTTGTATAATTCTTATTACTGTATTTTGTTATAATTGTTCTACTTGACTATTCCTAATATAGATTGTTGGGCCTTACAGGCTCTCCGAGAATGTGGCCTGTTGGAATTCTCTAAGCCTGGCTCGAGTTTAGTGACCTGTTTTTTTGCCAGTCACTTCCACATGCAGCAAGATTCACTTGAAAACGCCCCTGCCCAGACACCACTTACATGGATATATTTCATTCGCCCAAAGCCACCACCCCACTCTATACATCACTATTCCCACCCCCATGTCTAGGGAATATATATAAGGCCCCACCCTGCTACAATAAAGTGAGATCTTGCCTGACTTGACTCCGTGCTGCGTCTGTTCTAGTTTATCTTCCATTGCTGTGACAAAACACTCTGACTGACACCAACTTGGGGAGGAAAGGGTTTATTCAGCTTACATCTCCTGGGTCACAGTTCATCATTTAGGGAGCCCAAGGCAGGAACCACAGGCCATGGAGGAATGCTATCTACTGGCTTGCTCCTCTGGCTCATGCCCAGCCTGCCTTCTTATACCATACACAACCACCTGCCCAGGGTGGCACCACTCATTGTGGGCTGGGCACTTCCACACTGCTCGACTATCAAGACAATATTCCACAGATGTGGCCACAGGCCAATCCAATGGAGCCGATTCCCCAGTTGAGGCTCCCTCAACCCAGGTGTGTCAAGTTGACACTAAAGCTATCCAGCACAGTGTCCGAGTGTCTCTGGGAACTGGGAGGCTGGGAACGGGCGAGCCGTGCACCTGTCCTTCCTCAATCCAGCCGGCCCCTCAGGACTGGGACCGGCTAAGACCCCGACCCCCTGCATAGATAATATACATATAGAATAAACCTCTTCTTTAAAAGTACATTAAAACATACATCAATGTGCTATGTAACTTAGGAATGCTAAGTTATAGTTCTTTTTACATGCATGCAACATTACTGTTAAAATGTGAATCCTGCTGGGTGTAGTGGTGCACGCCTTTAATCCTAACACTTGGGAGGCAAAGGCAGGTGGATCTCTGAGTTCAAGGCCAGCCTGGTTTACAGAGTGAGTTCCAGGACAGCCAGAGCTACAGGAAGACACTGTAGCTCAAAAAGATAAATAAATAAATAAATAAATAAATAAATAAATAAATAAATTGAATCCCAAACATGTTTTGGAATTAACCTATAGGTTATTTTCAGACTCAGTCATTTTGGTGTATGTGTGGAGTGTTGAGTAATATTAAATTAAAGGGAACAACAACAACAAAAGACTTGTTCAAAGAACTGACCAAAACAGTAAACTTCTACATCAAAAAAGTTTTAAAAAGACTAAGAAAAGATGCAAGACAGGACTTAACATGTATGGCAGAATGATGAGCTCTAGGTGCGGGGGACATGGATGGGGAAACAGGTCTAAATTTTACTGGGAAAGGTTGTATGAAATGCACAAATGCTCAATAAAAAAAATTTAAAAAATAAATTATAAAGCTGAAAAAAGTTATAGATAATTGATACATTTAATTTGATTTAATTATAGGCATATTGTATTAGTCACTTTCCTGTTGCTGTAATAAAACCACCATGACCAAGGGAACTTATAAAAGGAAGAGTTTATTTAAGCTTATGATTGATGGTTCCAGGAAGGCATAGTGGCTGGGGCTGGAGCAGAAAGCAGAGGTTTGCATCTAGCAACGAGTACAGAAAGTCAAGAGAGAGAGAAAGACTGGAGACTGCAAATCTTGTTAAACTCATTAAGCCCTCTCCCAATGACATACTTCCTTTAGTATGGCCACACCTTCTAAGACCTCCCAGAACAGTGCCGCCGACTGGGGACAAAATGTCTGAATACTTAAAGCCTATGGGGGACACTCTCATTCAAACCACCACATTCCACTTCCTGGCCCCCATAGACTCATGACCATATAAAATGCAAAATGCATTTAGTCCAACCTTAAAAGTCCTCATAGTCTTTACCAGTCTCAATTCTATTCAAAAGTCTACAGTCCAAAGTCTCTTCTGACACCCAGGCCAATCTCTTAATTGTAAGCTCCCGTAAAATCAAAAGACAAATTACATACTCCCAACGTACAGTGGAACCGAATACACATGCCCATTCCAAAAGGCAGGAATAGAGGCATAGTGAGGAAAAACTGGACCAAAACAAGACTGAAAACCAGCAGGGCAAACACCAAATCCAGTAGCTCCATGTGCAACTTCTGGGACTTGACTTCCAAAGGGCTTAGATGGCTCAGCTCTTCCAGCTTTGCTTGCAACATACATCTCTTCCTTAGGCTGGTACCACTCCCTGTATGCAGCTCTCCTTGGCAAATATCTCACAGCTTTGGCATCTCGAATGTCTTCTTGGGGTCTCTGATGCCAACTAGGCCTCGCATTCACAGCTTCATGCAATGGCCTATCAGGGCCTTCTTTATTCAGGGATGCCTCTGCTGCACTCTGCCTGGCCTTGGCGGCTCTCTGAAACCAGGGAGGAAGAACTGATGACCCCTTCACTCTTGCATCCTTCATGCCTTCTAAAGCCAGCACCATGTGAATGAAACTGCCATAGTTTGGCTGCAAGTTCGAGATGGACTCTGTCCTACTTCAACCACATTCATAACTTTTCTCTGCCCTTTCAGTATTTTCCTTTCAAAGGCTGGAGGCTTAGCTGGGTGTGATCTTGCCCTGAAGGTATTGTTTCTGTTGTTTACTTGTAAATCTGGAGGCCCCTCCTTAATCACTTTAATCTCACATTTTCCATTGTTTACTTGTAAATAGCTAGGTCTCTCCTTAATCACTTTAATCTCCTATCAAAGGGAGCCTCTCCTTCATATGCCTTGGCCCCACCATTAATCTTCCTAGTGTACTTTTCAGATCCAAACTGTACATTCTGCATTTCTTTCTGCCCCATCTGTTTTTTTTCACTGTAGATCTGCACAATTTTCACCATTAATAGCCACACCACCATTTCTACATTAGGCTGTCTTGAAATATCCTCTACCACAGACATTAGTCCATTGGTTTTCAACTTACCATCAGGTAAGCTTTGCCAAAATATCCCAGTTGCTGCCTAAATCTTTATTTTCCTCTGGAACTACATTTTTTGCAGCAATGCTTTCCTCCAGGCTTCTACTAGAATGGCCCATTAAGCTCTGCTTACAGTTATCAACAGCTTTTCTAGCCCAAAGTTCCAGGGTCTTCCACATTTCTCCAAACACCCACATGGTCAGGTTCTTCACAGCCAATATCCCACTCTCTGGTACCAAATATTGTATTAGTCACTTTTCTGTTGCTTTGATAAAACCACCATGACCAAGGGAACTTATAAAAGGAAGAGTTTATTTAAGCTTATGATTGACAGTTCCAGGAAGGCATGGTGGCTAGGGCTGGAGCAGAAAGCCGAGGTTCACATCTCGCAATGAGTACAGGAAGTCAAGAGGGAAAAAGACTGGAGACTGCAAGGCTTGTTAGACTCACTAAGCCCTCCCCCCCAATGATGTACTTCCTCCAGCATGGCCACACCTTCTAAGACCTCCAAGAACAATGCCACCAACTGGGGACAAAATGTCTGACTACTTAAAGCCTATGGGGAACACTCTCATTCAAACCACCACATTCCTTTATGTAGAAAAAAAAACATTTGCTACTATCCACAGCCATGCATTCACAGGGGACTTGGAATGTATCCCCTTCAGATAAGGGGGCCTACTGTGTTGAGTGTTTGCATCTTGTTTCCCTTTGAAACCACCCTTAGCTCAGGACTCCTCCCTCCCTCCACTATCTCATAGTTCCTTAAATAACATAGATGTTGCTTTCACTTGTTACTTTTGTATAATCTGAAATTTTCCAAGTTGGGAATGCCATTCATGTTGATGGAACCTTTGGGGATGGCTGCTATCAAGCTTTAGCCCTGGCAGAACACAGGCACTGGGGTTGTCATTTCAGTGGCCACAGTACCCTCCCTGTTTTGCCAGGAATTAGTGTCCCCAAACATGAGTCGAGAAAGCAGTAACAACAACCTGACATAGCAAAAGTACAGTTTACTTTTTGGAAATGGTCAGTAGATGGTGATGTGTAGGCATAAGGCACCTTTTATTAAAACAAAATTGCTACATTTTAAAGCCCACAAGTTTTATGCATTTCCCTTAAATGTCTTTTATTAGTCACCGCCAACTATCTAAGTAAATGCCTATTGTTTTCTTTTCAATTTTAGGTTTCACTCATTGGCTTTTGACTATAGACAACCTTAGTAACCAATTTTCTTAGCACCCTCTTCAATCCCACATTTGCACACTTCCTATCTCTCAATCAAGCCAGTACCATTGTATCATAATTTTGGTTAAATGAGCATTTCATATGCACATTTCATACTATACTACATAAAGATTATTATGGTTTAGCATGTGGTGTGCTATATAATCTACTGGTATTTTTTTCCTTTTTTTCACAATATTTTTTTCTCTAGTGTCATTTATTCTTTACTTTTTCAGTTATTTAGTTGTCTAGTTTGCCATTGACTCTGTCATGAATTAAGACCCTAATCTCCACTCTCCTGGTTTTGCAAAATACTTCTTTTCGTCTTAATTTCTTTAGACAGGTAAGGTGTGTGTGTGTGTGTGTGTGTGTGTGTGTGTGTGTGTGTGTGTGATCATTAAGCTGATGAAAGCCAGGTAGATTCCTGGAGCCTATTTGGTAAAACATTTTCTACCATTTTTGAGAATGTTCAAAATCTTCTCTTTCAAGCCAATGTTCTGAAATATGACCATGATGTATTTGAATGTTTCCTTTTTAAGAATTAAAAGCATTAATATTCAGGAGCTTATAGTTCTTGAGATCTTTTTGAAATATATAAACATATATTGATGCATAATACATAAAAAGTAAAAAAAGTAAAAAAAAAATTACATAAAAAGTAAAGTGCATCATTTGATGACTGCATCATTTGATGGATGTATTGAAAACACCTTGAAACTCCCTACTAGTAACATTCCCATCACGATTAGTTGTTTCCTGGCTCTTTCATTGTCCACCCCTCCCTCTACCTGGCACAGGCTTTACTGTTTTCTGTCTGTAGGACGAAATTTATATTCACTGATCTTGAAATAAGCACAGGCCCTCTGATTTGATCTTTATTAAAAACTGTTTGGGTTGGAACATTCACATTTCAATAGGAATTTTTGAACTAGCTTGCTATTTGTACCAAACAAAAACCCAGCCAGCCAAACAACCAACCAAACAAACAAATAAAAAAATCTCAAAACCTACTCAAATTTTAAAAAGATTAAGTTGAATAAATAGATTAAGCTGGAGAAAATGAATATTGTGACAATATTGAATCCTTGAACTCATGATTACAATACAGCTGCTCATTCATTTAGTCTCTCAATAATATTTTATAGTTTTTAAAGTATAATTATTGCACACAATTTTTCAAATTCATATGTAACAATTTCATGCTTTGCGAATTATTGGAAGTGATATTATAATTTCTTAACTCTTTGTTCAATTGTTTATTGCTAGTATATAGAAATACTATTCTATTCTTGTGCATTGGCCTTAGAGGCTTTACTAAATTCACTTATTAGTTCTAGAAGCTTCATTCTGTCATTCTTTTTGATTTTCCAGCACACTCTTATCTGGTCTGGAAATATGCATTTTATGTCTTCTTTTCCATTCTTTTTTAAAAAATTATTATTACTTTATGCGTATGAATGTATTGCCTGCTTGTAGGGAGGTATACCTCTGTCGTGCAATGCCTACAGAGATCAGAAGAAGTCATTGTACCCCCTGGAACTGGAGTTATGGACAGTTGTTAGCTGTCATGTCAGTGATAGGAATAGAATCTCAGTCCTCTGCAAGAGCAGCTGGTGCTCTTAACTGCTGAACCATCTCTCCAAACCTCTTCTTTTCCATTCTTTACACATTTTTTTCTTGTCTCATTGCACACTCAGAGGCCTCCAGAAGAATGTGAGCGAATTGTGGTGAGACCAGGTGTTCTTCTATTGTTCTCGCTATTGTAGTCTTTACTGCATCTAACCATGTGGACTTGGGTAGGTGTGTGAGGCTTGTGTGTCTGTATGTGTGATGTATGTATATGTATGTGGTATGGGTGTGGTGTGCATGTGTATGTGTGTGGTATGCATGTGGTATGTATGTATGTATGTATGTGTTTTTGTGTGTGTGGTGTGTGTATGATATGTCTGTGATATGTAATATGCATGTATTTATATGATGTTTGTGTGGTGTGTCTGTATGATGTGTTTGTGTATGTGTTGTGTGTTGTGTGTGTTGTGTGTGTTGTGTGTTGTCTGTGTTGTGTATGTGGTGTGTGTGATGTGGTATGTGTGTTATGTGGTATTTCTACATTTGTGTATGTGGTGGGTGATATGTGTGTATAGTGTACATGTGTGCATCTTGTGTGTACATGTGTACAGTGTGACTGTGTGTGGTGTGTGTGTGTGTGGTGTGCTATGGTTTGTGTGTCTGTGTGTGGTGTATGTGTGGTATGAATATATAATGTGTTGTATGTGCTGTGTGTGTATAGTGTGTTTTGTGTGCCTTTGCTTATATATGTGTGGTATATACATAGTATGTTGTATGTGGTGTGGTGTGTGTATGCAAATGTGCGTGGTGTGTGCTATGGCATTTTTTTGTGTGTGTATGTGTGTGATTTGTAGGCTTTTGCATGCATGTAGAAGCCGGAGGTCCCTGTTGGGTGTCATTCTCTGTTGCGTGTCATTCCTCAGGAGCTGTCGTACAGCAATTTCCTCCAAGTTGAAAAGAGTCCATCCTGAAGGGAAGCTCATCAAGAGTTTCTTTTTTTTTTAAATTTTTTATTTATTTCTGTATGTGTATGACTGTACTGTCTGCATGCAAGTGTGTGCACCCGTGTCGTGCAATGCTGCGGAGGTCAGAAGAGGGTGTCGGATTCCCCTGGAACTGGAGTTCTCCTGGAATTGGAGTTTCAGACAGTTCTCGGCCACCTTGTGGGTGCTGGGGATCGAACCTGGGTCCTCTGCAAGAGTAGTCGGCACTCTTAACCGCCAGGCCATCTCTCCTGCCCAAGAGTTTCAAAAGGAGGCTCCTTAAGACCCAGGAAGTAAACAACTCAAAAATCCTTACAAGTCCCTGAAACTCACCAGATGAACAGGGTCCCTCCTTCCCCAAGGTTATGTAACAAGAACTGCTGAGAAGAGACAGCTCCAGGGTCCCAGCTTTCAGGAATTCACCCATGCTGGGGTGGGCTTCTGACCTTGCAGCTGTCTTTCAGTTGTCATGTTCCTATAATTAACACTTCACCAGTGCCCCTGGGGGTAACCACAGTAAACTCCTTGGCATCACTAGGTTGGACTTCTCTGGTATTGCTTCTATGTTCTGTGATCCCTATCTGGAGTAGATGTCTATTCACTTCTCCTCAGTAGTAGTGTCACACACAATAGCTGCCCATCTTTAATTTAAACAGGTTCTCTTGCTGGGACCTCGATCTTACAGATTAGGCTAGGTTGGCTGGCCAGGGGGCACCAGGGGCTGCCTAGCTCTGCCTCTGCAGCACTGGGAGTCCTGGTGCATGGTACGTCTTTGGCTTTTGGCATTTTCCATGGGATCTGGGAATTGCACTTGGGCCCTCACGCTTGCACAGCAAGCGCTTTCCTGACTGAGCCATCTCCTGGACTCCGAATTAACTTTTCATATACTTTGGCCCCGTCGAAGCTGTTTTTTTCCTTCTTTCTTAGTTTCTATTTTTTTTTTATTTATACACAGATATTACAAATTTCAAACATTTTTGCCAAATGTTACTTATATAATTATAAGCATTTTCTAGGGGCTGGAGAGATGGCCTAGTGATTAAGAGCACTGACTGCTCTTGCAGAGGACCCGGGTTCGATCCCCAGCACCCACATGGCAGCTGAGAACTATCTTTAACTCCAGTTCCAGGGGAATCCGATGCCCTCTTCTGACCTCCGTGGCATTGCACGACATGGGTGCAGCAACCTACATGCAGACAGTACACTCACATACACATAAAAAATAAAATTAAAAAAAGAAGCATTTTCTAATTTTTTAATATGGTGAATTATTTTCATTGATTTTTTTTTAAGTCAGTCATGGAATAAATTTTACTTGGTCATGATATATAGTCCTTTTAATGTACTACTGGATTTAATTTGCATCTATATATGTATATAATTTTGCCTTATGTATGAGAAATATGAGTCTACAGGTGGTTTTTTTTTTTTTTTTTTTTTTTTTTTGAGACAAGTCTCCCTGTAGCCCTAGCTGTCCTGGAATTCACTCTTTAGATCAGGCTGGCCTTGAACTCACAAAGATCCTCCTGCCTCTGCCTGCCAAGTGCTAGGATTAAAGGCGTGCGGCACCACACCCAGCATTCCTTCTTAATGTAGTGTTAGAGACTCACCCTCAGGCCCTAGCCTGCACTCCACCACTGTGCTATGACCCCAGCAATTCTTTAACTTTGTTTCTATTTTTTTGTTGTTGTTTTTTGTCTTTTCATAGTGCTCATCTTAGGATATTTTACATTTTTATTTATAATTATGTACTTACTTTTTTGAGACAGCATCTTACTCTGTATCTCAGGCTGGCCTGGAGTTTGCGCTCTTCCTATCTCAGCACCACCACACCTGACTGCACCAACTTTTTATTTATCATCTAGCTAAATGTCTTCTATCCTTTGGGATTTTATTTTATTTTTTTATTTGACCCAGGGTTGTCTAGAAGTGAAAGTTGTTTAATTCTCAGTTGCCTGGAACTATTCTAGACTTTAAAAATTATTTTCTATTTGTATTCAGCATTATTATAACCAGAGAACCTGTTCTGTAAGATTTATTGTTTTTAAAATATACTAAAACTTGCTTAATGCTTCATCCTACAGTTTATCTTGACAACTACATATCTGAAGAGAATGCCAATCTTGCAATAGTTGGTGGTATAGTCCTCTGTGCATGCTGACAATTGATGGTATCCCAATCTTCCACATAATTAGTGATATTTTTTTTCACATTGCACCTGAATGTTCTATCAATCAATTATTGAGAGAATTCCACTGAAGTCTTCAACAATGATTGTGGATGATAGACAGATGATAGATAGATAGATAGATAGATAGATAGATAAATAGATAGATGTGCTCTTTCCCTGATGTTTTTTCTTCTATTTTTTCTTCATACAGAAATTGTTATTGTTCACATATACATTTATAAATGGCATAGAATTAGTCTTATTTACTCTTTTTTTTTCCAGACAAAGTTTTGGTCTGTAGTCCAGGCTGGTCTTAAACTCATGGCAATTCTTCGGGCTTCTCCCAGGTGCTGGGATTACAAGCATGAGCTACTCTGCGCAGCTTATTCACTTTGCTATAAAATATCCCATTTTGTGTCAAGGAATAGTCAATATCTATGGCTGGACATACATATCTATATTTTGCTTTTTGTTTTCATATTATACAGTCTTAGTTTTCTTGCTAATTTCAGTGTTAGAGATTTTTTTTTTTTCCATCCTTTTGAGACGGGGTCTCAAACTGGCCTGGAACTCACTATGTAGATCTGAGTGGCCATGATCTCATAGAGATTCACTACCTCTCTGAGTGCTGGGATTAAAGGGGTGTGCTACCACATTTGTCTTTTCTGTTTGAAGATTTCTTTTTCTCTATTTGCTCCATTCTCCCTGCTCTCTCAGAGCCCAACGTTCTGAACAAATCCCAGGCAAAATCAGGTTTAATGACACCAAAAGCTGCAGATACTATGCATTGTCTTTGTCCCATGTTCTTACCCAACAATCCCCAGAAGGTTGGTAGGACTTCGTTTTCTCCTGGGGGTTGGGGTAAGTGGACAATAGAAGGTTTTGAGTTATATATTTTTTTCCTTTTAAAAAAATATTTTATTGAGGCCGGGCCTGGTGGTGTACGCTTTTAATCCCAGCACTCTGGAGGCAGAGGCAGGCGGATCTCTGTGAGTTTAAGGCCAGCCTGGTCTACAAAGAGAATTGCAGGACAGCTGGGGGGCTACAGGGAAATCCTGTCTCAAAAATACCAAAAAAAATTTTTTTTATTGAAGCTTTGTGCATTTCTTTTTTTATTTTACTTTTTTAAAATACTCTTATTGATGAATGGTGTATTTCATTCATTATCTTTTAGTCCAATTTGGACACATTTCCCCTTTCCCCGCCCCATCCCATCCTTTTTCTCTTTCTTTCTTTCTTTCTCTTTCTTTCTTTCTTTCTTTCTTTCTTTCTTTCTTTCTTTCTTTCTTTCTTTCTTTCTTTCTTTCTTTCTTTCTTTCTCTTTCTTTCTTTCCTTTCTTTCTTTCTTTCTTTCTTTCAATTTTTTTATTAATTTTATTTATTTCTGTATGTGTGTGAATGTACTGTCTGCATGCAAGTTTGTGCACCCATGTCGTGCAATGCCACGGAGGTCAGAAGAGGGTGTCGGATTCCCCTGGAATTGGAGTTCTCCTGGAATTGGAGTTTCAGACGGTTCTCGGCTGCCATGTGGGTGCTGGGGATCGAACCCGGGTCCTCTGTAAGAGCGGTCGGCGCTCTTAACTGCTAGGCCATCTCTCCAGCCCTCTTTCTTCTTTTTTCTAGGCGTGCTCCACCACACCCGGCTTAAAGGCTGTTCTTAGCTGCAATGTGGGTGCTGGGAATCAAACCCGGGTCCTCTGCAAGAGCAGTCAGTGCTCTCAACCGCTGAGCCATCTCTCCAGGCTCCCCCCATCCCATCCCTGTTCATGCCTTCTGCCATACATGTCTTGCATCTTTCTCTCAGTCTTTCCAAAGTTTTTCCCTGCAGAGGCTTGTTGTTTGGGGCTAGAGTTTAACTGTATCATTCAGTTCTTTAACCCAGTCTTTATGTTGTTGTTTTCCCTCCCCTTTGTATTGCTCCAACAGATGCCTATATAATCATCACATATGCATCAAAATTATGACCTCTGAGAATAAACTGTGTGTTAATTCCAAAACATGTTTAGGAATTCACATTTTCCCCCTTTAATTTTATAATACTCTAAAATATGAATACATGCCTTGTACCCATATACTGTAATTATAGAGTCTGAAAATAAGTGGTAGGTCGATTCTAGAGCCCATTAAGAGATTTACATTATAACAACACAGTTGCTTTCAGATAAAAAGAAATATAACAATAATGTTGTTCAGCTTGCCTTTCAACTGGGGATTTGGTATTAGCATCCACAAACGAGGGAAACCATTCGCTGTTGAGTTGTATCTAATATGGATATTGTAATATGGTTACAGATAGCTGGGATTTATATATCCAGTGCAGAAGCACAGCCTATGTGCACCTTTGATGGAGGGACTTTTAAGCAGAAACACCCTGTCAAAACTTCAAGGAAAACTTGTCAGTAGAGTTAAGAAAAAAAAAAGGGAGGCTCTTTTAGAAGGGACTTTGGAAAATTTCCGTTCAGCAATCCCTTCTCCCACCTTGAGATACCTTTCGTTCACCGACATGGTGTTCATGTACCTGAACCAGCAGCACATAAGCCTTGGGTTTTGAGATTGGTTAGCACAGAAGGTTAATTCTCGCCTTTTTGGATCAGGGTTAGGTTTTCCTGAGTTGACTGCCAGTCTTCTTGTTCCCTTTTCATTTAAGTTCAGAATTATTATTATTGGTAGTAGTATTTTTGTTTGTTTTGGTCTTTTTGAGACGGGGAATTCCTGTGGCCCCAGCTGGCCTGGAACTCACTGTGTAGACTAGGCTGGCCTTGAACTCCCAGAGATCCGCCTGCCTCTGCCTCCCAAGTGCTGGGATTAAGGCATGTCCTCCTACCAACTCCCATCTTTAAGTATAGAATTATTAACATCAGCTTCCTACACTGGACTGTAAACTCCACCGGGGACAGGGACTTGACTGTTTCCGGTTCTCTTGTTCCTCTGGACTAACCCCATTAGTGCACCCCAGATTCCCAACCCAGTGCCTGACCCACAGTAGACAGTGAACAAAGAAATGGCAAAAGAGTAGTAGCCAGAGATTTGGCCTCCGGGGTAAATCTGCAACCTGAGCTGGGAGAACTTCCTTTGCAGAGCCAGGCGGAGCCAGGCCCAGAGCCCAGCCTCGCCAGTGACGTCGCTGAGGGCGGGACTTCCGGCCGCCCAAGTTTAACAGTCCAGGCGGGAGCCGGAAGCCCAGCGCGGAGCTGGTGGAGTGGGGGCCTTGTGTTCCCGCGGCGGAGAGGTGAGGCTCTGGAGGCCGGGGTGCAGGCACCGTGCTGAGCCGGGCTGGTCCTCCTGGGGAGGGCAGCCGCGGTTCCGACCCGGCCCTGTGCTCGGCGTGGCTTCGGGGCCCGAGTGGCCCGGGCGGGGACCGTGTGGCCGACGGGGTCCGGGGTGCGGCCCTGCGAGCTCGGCCCCTGCTAGCAGAACCCTAAGGAGCACTCGGACCGGGAAGCCCCGCGGGCCTGTCGGGTGCGTTGTGATGGAGGGAGAACTTGGGAGAACTTTCCCTTCATCAGAGTTGTGCTGGCTCTGGTGTCGCGTCGTCTCTGTCCCCAAAACTGACCAGTGGTGTGTTATGCCCGATGTCCTGAGAGCTCCCATCCTTGGGACCCTGTCCCAGGGACGATGTCATCAGCAGTTCTCTGCCTGTGCCCAGATCCCAGAAGTCCGGAGGGCAGACGAGCCTCCTGCGCTCCAAGTTACAAGAGGGAAGCCTGAAACAACTGCCAAAGTTAGCATCACTTAAGATGGGCAGACTGCTGGAACTCAGCTGTTCCGAGCCTTTTGCACCCATTACACCACACTGCCCAGCAGGACCCTTGTATGGTAGCAACACCTTAACAGCCGTGTTTAAGGGACTTGAGAGTTTTTCGCTGTTCCTGAGTTGGGGAACAAGAAGGGACTGGGTTCATGTTTTAGTCACCGAGTAGAAACACAGTCTACAGTTCAACTGGTGATGATTGTGGGTTTTGGTAGCACCCGACTTTATGATGGAAGCGCAGTGAATCAAAAGTTTTTGGTCTTTTTGAGACAGGGTCCTCCTGTAGCCCAGTAGGCCTGGAACTCGCTATGTAGACCAGCCTAGGCTGGCCTCGAGCTCACAGAGAACCGCCTGCCTCTGCCTGCTCCTCCCCTCCCGAGTGCCCTGTCTTCTGGTTAAAAGTTTTATCCGTTCCGTAAACGGACGAAAAGAAGAATTTCTTAAGAATGAAAAATTCCTGCAGTTGATTTTGCTTTTATCCTTTTCTCTGTTAGACTTAAACGTGGAGCTTTGCTGGTGACCTGGGGCCCGTCTTCTGCGGGACTCTTGGACTGCCCATGGGAGGTGTGGGAGCACATTGCTTTGCTTTCTGATTTCTTGGGATTGTCATTCATACCCCTTGCTGATTTTTAAAGCCTCTAGAGCAGTACCTTTGACCCTATCTCTGCAATCGTCTTAGTTTATGGAAGCACTTTATTAGAATTATCAGATAGAACAATGTAATGTGAATAAAAAGTGAGGACGTCATAGATCAACAGCTGGTATCAGGCCAGGAGTGGTGGTGCACTTTAATTCCAGCACTTGGAGGCAGAGGCAGGCAGATCTCTGTGGGTTCCATGCCAGCCTGGTCTACATAGTGAGTTCCATGTCAGCTGGGGCTACAGGGAAACCCTGTCTCAAAAAGAGGGGGTAAAAAAAAGGGGCGTGGTAGCCCACGCCTTTAATCCCAGCACTTGGAGGCAGAGGCAGGCGGATCTTTGTGAGTTCAAGGCCAGCCTGGTCTACAGAGTGAGTTCTAGGACAGCTGGGACTACAGGGAGACCCTGTCTTAAAAAGACCAAAAAAGAGAAAAAAAAAAAAAAAGGTATCATAAATTAGCATTCCTGGAAGTGTGAATCCCATTATTCCTTTTTTTTCTAAATAACTAAAATTGGCAACATATCCAAAAGACATGCCACTGCTTCCTGATACCAACTCTTTTTTTTTTTGGTCTTTTCAAGACAGGGTCTCCCTGTAGCCCCAGCTGTCCTGGAACTCTGTAGATCAGGCTGGCCTTGCACTCACAAAGATCTGCCTGCCTTTGCCTCCTGAGTGCTGGGATTAAAGGCATGGACCACCACGCCTGGCCTACACGCCTGGCCTTATGATACATTTTTTAAAGGAAAGTTACTTAGTACCACTTCTTTGTGGAGTAATTTGCCTCAGCTGAGAGAACGGTGCCCCTCTTCAGTTATATTTGGAATAAATGAACAGGATTAGACAGATAGAGCTGCTGGCTTTAGAGTAGGGGCTCCATTTCCACTTGTAAAAATTGCCTTTCTGTAATTGTTCTTTTAAATACATTGTTTTAAACTTTTTCTAGGCTCAGCCATGCAGGAAAACCTCAGGTTTGCTTCCTCAGGAGATGATATTAAAATATGGGATGCCTCGTCCATGACACTGGTGGATAAATTCAACCCCCACACATCACCAAATGGAATCAGTTCAATATGTTGGAGCAGCAATAGTATCCTTTAAAATTTTGTATCAGTGAAACTATGTATAACCCATAAAAAGATTTAATTAATTATTTTTTGTAGCTACCACAGATTAAAAAAATAATTTAAGCTGGGTGTGTGTGGTGGCTCATGCCTTTAATCCCAGCACTTGGGAGCCAGTTGCAGGGTCAGGCAGATCTCTTGAGACCTAGGCTAGTCTGGTCTACATAGTAAGTTCCAGGGCATCTGTGGCTACAGGGAGACCCTGTCTCAAAAAAAAGAAAAAAAGAATTTTAAAGCATGATGCATACATGTATTCTGATTTTCTTTTAAAGAATTTGTTTGCTACCTACTTCATTCAAATGCATTGCTATATCTTAGTCTCTACATCCAGGAAGTAGAATTAGTTTGTTTTCAACAGTTTATTGTTGGATAATAATAAATGGAATAAGAGAGGTAAGGACGAGAAAAGTATACGGAAGGTTTTAGAGTGACTTTTTGTGTCTACATTTAGTTATTTGTGAATCTGATCTGGACGTAATGACAGAGCTTGAGGACAGAAGGAAGTTGGGAGGTGATAAAAATCGTCCAGATGAGCTGGAGAGGTGGCTGCATTGATAGAGCACTCACTACCCTCGCACAGGACCTGGGTTTGAGTCCCAGCATCCATATGGTGGCTAACAACTCTCCATAAATCCAGTTCCAGGGGGATCTGATGCCTTTTTCTGGCTTCCACAGGCATTGTATGACATGGCTGTACTTACATACATGCAGACACAGCATTCAATACACATAAAATAAATAAAAGCTGTCCAACATCCCCATCTTACTGATAATCTATTTGTACTTGCCTTTCTGTATATTATGAAAATAGTATCATTTCACATAGTGCAATTGACCAGGTTGAATTTTCCTCTACTTTTCTGACTGATGTTCCCTGTGTTGGTGAGCTCCTGAATGGGGTGAGAAGGCTCTGAGTTAGGGTTTCGTAGCCTTACACCATTGATATGTTGGGCCTGACAGTTGTTTGCCGTGCGGGCTTTCCTAGCTTTTACCCACTCACTAGATGCCTTTAACTTTCAGTCATGACAGTGTTTCTAGAATGGCTAGACTTGGGTATCACTGAGGACCATTGCTGTGGACAGAGCACTCTTAGTGTTCCTTGTATGGAAAAAATTCTATATCATTTATTATGCTAGACATTAATCTTTGGTGAAAACATACTAATTCTGAAAAAAACCATTAAGTTTTAAGAATTGTCTGGTCTTACTAATACTGAAGTATTAATAGTCTTCCTGATGAAAACTGCCCAAACTTTAAAGTATGACTGATTTATGAACAAAAATATTTAGAATTTTGAGATCTCCAATACCTGTTCTTATAAATACTTAACAAAAATGACAACTTTTCTTATTGACTTAAATCTGTCCCTTCGTCACTCCTTGATTCTGCATTATAGCAGTGAAGTCATTACTTTGGTGCTCTATTAATCAGACTCATGGTGAAGTCTCTGCAGTTTTGAAGGACTGACTATCCAATGTCTGTTATGGAAACTAAGGCAAATGGCAAAATTGCTCCTATTTTTAAATTTTAATTATGTTTAGAGCTTACTTTTTTCTGCTACTGTGAAAGAAAAGAAACTACTCTTAGTAGGATGTATGATTTTTTTCTTCTGTTTCAAGTATTGCTAGGAACTGGCACTTGTTCCTTAATGGCCTGTCCTGCTGAGGTGGCCATGAGGTAAAACTGTGTGGCTGGTCTGCTCTCTGTGCATAATGTGAGTGTATGTGCATCTAGAGCCTTAACGATGTTGAGTTCCTAATGAGGCTCTGCTCCCTCCCAGGTAGTTACTGAAGAATAGAGTTCCTCACTCAGCACCTTGGGGTCCCCACAGTATATATTCTAAGAACAAGATTAGTATGAGGTGCCAGGAAAACTAGTTTTCTTTTTTCTTTTGGGTCCTTTAGTTCAAGACAGGGTCTCCATTTAGTCCCAGCTGGCCTGGAGCTTGCTATGTAGACCAGGATGGCCTTGAATTCACAGAGATCCTCTTGCCTCTGCCTCCCAAGTGCTGGGATTAAAGGCATTTGCCACTACGCCTGGCTCTTGTAACTTCTAAAACTACAAGAGAAGCTTGAACTAGTTGACCCCTCAGCTTCTTGCATCCTTCTCCTGTATTCTAAGAGATGAAATGTAGGCAAAGACAAGGATTTCTTTTTTGCACCATTGTACTATGTTGGGAGAAATGATTTTGTTTCCCCTAGAAACGAGGTAGGCAGATTACTCTGTAATCAGTAGTGGAGTTTGGACTTGACACAGAACGTATGGCCTGATCATTGTGAGGATATGCAGACACTCAGAATGTAAAAGCAAGCTTCATGTCGAGATTGAAGGGAGAGGCACTAATGGCTGGTTTTGTGGATCTGTGTGATGATGGATTTGATACTTCCAGAAACTAGAGAAACCTATGAATTAGAGAAATTCTGGATACTGTATTCTTATGATGTCTGTTGGGTTGACAGCAGCTGAAATATTAGCTAGGGACTTCATTCTTAGGATAAAAGATGACACTTTGGGCTGAAGAGATGGCTCAGTGGTTAGGAGCACCAACTGCTCTTGCAGAACACCCGGGTTTAATTCCCAGCACCCACATACTGGACGTAGTGGCTGTAAGCCTTTAATCCTAGCACTTGGGAGGCAGAGGCAGGCGGATCTCTGTGAGTTCAAGGTCAGCCTGGTCTAGAGTGAGTTCTAGGCTATAGGGAGACCCTGTCTCAAAAAAAAATGACAATTTGTCCTTGACTCCAGAGGAGTTTAGATATGAATTAAACTGGATGAAATGAAATTTTAATTAATATTTGGAGCTGGAGATGTAGTTCAGTTAGTAGAGGCTTGTGTAGCATGTGTGAAGCCTTAGATTTGAGTCCCAGTAGCACATAAAACTGGGTGAAGTGGTACATCTTTGATCCCAGCTTTTGGGAGGTGGAGAGAGGCAGTAGGTTCAGAGAGTCAAGGTCTCAGTAATATACTGAGTTTGAGGCCAGCATATGTTATATGAAACTCCATCTGAAAAATAGCAACAACAGAGCTTGTTACAGTCCATGTTCTAGACAAAAAATACCTGAATGTATGAACACTGTCCAAAAATAGTGTCAGTTATTGTTTAGACTTCCCTATTGCATCCTTGCATAGACTTTGCTTGCTAAACAGTAAAGATTTAAAATTGTGATTCTTGTGTCATTGATTTGGCTCAGAGGGTTAGGACACTTGTCACTAAGCCTGACCTTAATTTGATCTCTGAATCCACTTAGTGGAAGGAGACAGTGACTCCTAGAAGTGGTTCTCCACACATGGGATGTAGCACATGTTTTATTTATTTATTTATTTATTTATTTTTGTGTGTATACATTTATAAATGTCAAAAATGCTGATATTTTAATGTTATGACTGTCAAAATGTAGATATTATTTAATTATTTTGATTTATTATCCTTAATGTTTTGTGTTTACTTATTCCATATATAATTTATAATAAACTAAGTGAACTATAATTTTAAGTTATAATACATTTAAATTTAATTTAAAATGAAGTTAAGATTTGCTTAACATTAGCAATTGCTACTAAACTGCACTCGTTTTTATGTACCATATTTGCTGTAGCATTCATTCGTAATACATTTATGACTGAAGCATTCTGCAACAGAAATTCTGGTCCTGAGAAAATAACCAATCTTCATTTTTTGATTGTAAAAAATTAGAGTGATATGGATATTGGCTTTCTAATGGAGATTGTTTTCAAGCACTGGATTGATAAGTATCTTGAACAGTTTTGTAGATGCAATGGCTGATTAATATTTGTGGGTGCTGCTTTTATCCTCTCTTCTTTCTGAGGGGATAAAATTAGACCTTCTGGCTCACTCTGGGAAAGGAATAGGGGTAGAATTTCATGTGGGCTAAACAGCTTTCCAGTGACCGGCAGCCAGAGGCTGGCTCTTCCTGAAGTAGGAGGAAGAATCAGGAATTGGTAACTGGGGCTGCTGTCAAGCTGATGTGTGAGCTGTGTTCAGATGCGTGTCTTCTTAGTGTCTGCCTATGTGATTGCGCTCTTGTAACAGCAGTCTGGTGTTATAGATGCTCATGGGCTGTGTGATGCTCCTTAACTCTTTATTCAGATAACTTTCTAGTGACAGCATCTTCCAGTGGTGACAAAATAGTGGTTTCAAGTTGCAAATGTAAACCAGTTCCACTTTTGGAGCTTGCTGAAGGGGTAAGTTATTTGGTTTTAAACTTTTTGTTTAGAATCTTAATTTGCTTAGGTGACAATGGCTTACTCATTATGGTGCTATGCAGCTAAAAAAAGGTGTTTAAAACATTTTAACCTAAACTCCAAATAATACAATAACACAGGTGAGGCCTTTGTGCTTACAAAAATGTCTTTAGGTGAAATAATGCTGCATCATTGGAAAGCAACTGACTTAGATTTCAGCAGGGAGGCGCTTGCTTTCTGTTTCCCCTCTGTTGATAAGGCCTCTCTGTGTTAATCCAGCCAGTGTCTCTAGGTTGACCTGACCATATGAAACCTAATGATGTAACTGGCCCTGCTGACTATGAGTGCTGGGCCATCAGCAAAGACCACATCTGACAGTAGTCTTCTTCAGATTATGTACACTTAGGACTCAGGGCCCTGCCTGAGCCTTCCTCAAGCTACTGGAACAGGGTGGCTTTGGGCCCACTGCACAAACATGAAGCCCTCACTGAGTATTGTTTCTTTATCCTTTGTTATATTAACCAATTCCTCCAATTCTGGGTTAATACTGGCTTCCTCATTTCCATTTACACACACTCCTTAAAAGCTATTTCTTCTTTAAAGATAATAGTGTCTAAATAAAATGATGAAGGTAATTGGTAGTTATTCTTTCCTTGCTTCAAATTTTCATAGCTTAAATCTCAGCCCAAGCATGGGATTGGAGAGATGAGCGATTAGGGTAGAATGGAGTACTGGCACTCTGACTGTTCAAATCCTTCTAAGTAAAATGGAAGGAGATTGTCCCTGGTCAGTAAGCAGACCTAACTCTAAAGGACCAGCACAACAACCTCGCCATCTTGGGATCTGTGATCCTTTTGAAAGTGCTGTGTAAAAATTGTTGATATTAATGTCTGTACCAAAGCAGTTTCTCCTACCTTTACCACCGTGTGCGTTTCTATTTTTTAGAATCAGTGTTTGGGATACTTTCCTAAAAAAGAAAAGTATTATATACTTTGTACTTTTAGACTTTAAATTTTATTTTATACTTCAATTATATTTTATACTTTAACAGATGATGTATGCAAATGTGACATCATTCCAAGGATTTTGAGAATATTCCCAATCATTTGCTGTAGTTGCTATTCCTTCTCACTTTTAAGAAATCATAATGCAGGTACATAAGTGAACTCATTATAGTTCTGATTTTAAATGCACTTTAATTAGAAAAGCATCTTGCAAATATTGGTTCTTTAGCCTTTATTAGGAATTTACTGTAACATATTACTGCAGTAATAATTATTTTTGTTAGATTCCAGTACTGTTAATTCAAGTGTTATTTGTACTATTAGGCCTTTTCTACTTTCAGAAATAAATTGCATCTACTTACTTTAAAATTACTTTTAGAAAGGAATTTTAAGTTCATGACTTTGTTTTTAATTTTGTGTCTTTAAAGTAGATGGATTGGTAGTAACAGCGTCATAGTGGATATGATATTTTGTGTCTTTAAAGTAGATGGATTGGTAGTAACAGCGTCATAGTGGATATGATATGATAAATAACCTTGAACTTTAACCAGCTATTATTTTTAGGTTTTAAAAATTATGTCTTATCTTTTTTTTGTCTTACAAGATTCCTGTAATAATAATACAATTTCTATTAATTATTTAAATTCATTAGCTACTTAATAATACATTAACATAAAAGACCTATCAGCAGAATAAGCCTGTTTTAAGTATAGATTCTGAGGATATAACAGTAATTATACTCGTGACAACTGACATCCCAATATATCAGTTGTTGCTGGATATTATCTTTGTTTATTTTTTTAAAAAACTTTCTAAAAAAATTTTATTTATTTATTTATTTATTTATTTGTATGAATGTACTGTCTGCATGTAGGTTTGTGCACCCGTGTAGTGCAATGCCATGGAGGTCAGAAGAGGGTGTCGGATTCCCGTGGAACTGGAGTTTTCCTGGAATTGGAGTTACAGACGATTCTCAGCCACCATGTGGGTGCTGGGGATCGAACCCAGGTCCTCTGCAAGAGCAATCGGTGCTCTTAACCGCTAGGCCATCTTGCCAGCCCCTTTCTTTTTTAAAGGTTATTTTGGGTGGACACCATCCTTTCCTGTTTTTTTTTTACAAATTATATTGATGGTTCTTAGCTCTTTTGATCTGTGGTAGCAACCAGATCCCTTTTTTTTTTGTCTTTTTGAGACAGGGTCTCTCTTTTAGTCCCAGCTGGCCTGGAGCTCACTATGTAGACCAGGCTGGCCTTGAACTTCCAGAGATCCACCTGCCTCTGCTCTCTGCCTCCTCTCTGCCTCTGGGCCTCTGGGTCTCTGCACCTCTGTGCCTCTGCCTCCCTCTGCCTCTGCCTCTGCCTCTGCCTCCCTCTGCCTCTGCCTCTGCCTCTGGAGTGCTGGGATTAAAGGCATGCACCACCATGCCTGGTTTCCTAAACTAAATCTTATTGGTCCCTTTAAAACATACGTCATTCCTAGAGTGGTGTCTACAAGAGAATTAACCACTGTAGAACTGAAACCGGGTTGTGATGTGCATCCTACTCTTTTTATATGTGTTCATTGACACTGCTGGTCAGATTTAAATCCTTCTGGTCCACTGGGGATGCAGAAAGGAGAGCAGACATCAGAATCTTTGGAGCAGAGGCTGTTTTGTGGATGCCTAGAGTTTTAGAGTAGGAGTAGATCTAGTATTCTTGTTTGCTTCTCAGACTTGGGCTCAAAAATGGGAGATGGCTTGCCTAAGCCTGGGTAGTTTGCCTTTTAACTAAGTTATGAAGTATCCCCTTTGGATTTGTTCTTCAGTTTCTTTTCATGGCATGCAGCTGGAAGAAAGAATAGTGAGTGTAACTTCCTAGTGTGTCTGTAGTTAAGCAGGAAACTTTGCAACATTGTGCTCTGCTGTGTATCCTGTTATTGAAGGCACCAGAACATAGGGGAAACCAAGACAGACATTGTAAGAACTTGACAACCTCTGCATAGTAGCCATTTACTCTGGAGGCTTCATTGTCATTCCTGGGCTCCATTAAACTGCTTTTTTTTTTTTTTTTTTTTAAATAGCAAAAGCAGACATGTGTTGATTTAAATTCCACATCTATGTATTTGGCAAGTGGAGGCCTGAATAACACTGTTAATATTTGGGATTTAAAATCAAAAAGAGTTCATCGGTCTCTTAAGGTAAGTGATTATTTTTAAAGTATTTATGGAATGGTTATCTAGCAAACTCTTTACAGAGTTATCAAACTTATATATTTGAGGATTTATGCTAAAATTAAAATGCTTTAGAATTGAAATAAGATTTACTAGGAAAAATTTAGGTGCTGTCCAACTCAAAGTGTTTATTATTCATTTTTTTCTTGTAAAAATTATTAATGCATATTGTTGCTATTTACAGCTTTTTACTTAGTTTTTCACTTATTTCTACTGTTTAGAATGAACCGCTTCCTTGACTTTTTTCTTTTTTTGAAGTATGGTTTGTTGTCAATAGGGATTTTTTTAAAGGGGTTTTGGAAAAAAGTTCCTAGTTCTGGAATGATGGCACTCAGCAAGCAGAGTTGAGGGTTTGGCGTCTTATGTCTGTAGTATATTTGGCTGTTGCTGCTTATGTTATTTTTGTATATGCCTTTTTCAACTTGGCAATCAAATAGTTCTTAAAATAATTATATTATTTAAAATTAGTGTTTCCTGGATTAGCTCTTAGCAAATAAAACTACTTATTTCAGGGAAGTCTGTGGTTGTATCTTCCTGAATTCTACTTTTACCTTTAATATTTAGAAGGTCAGCTTTAAAGTTATTTTTAATTTTGTCTTTTAAAAAATATTTAATATGAAAATGTTAAGTAGTTATATATACATACACATGTACACATGGGAAGAGACTTCCTTAACCTGTCACCTAGTTACTTTCCCTCTGACATCAACCATGTGAACTCATGGCCAGTAATCTTTTATCTGTGTTCTCTATCTTAATGACATTGAGTTAATTCTTGCTACAGACATGATATTCTAAAGAATGGTGCTCCTGTTGCTAAGTTAAAATATGGTCCTGTACTTGCTGTTTAAATACTACCTTTGGAAGTTTGTTATTTTAAATGTAGATAAACTTCCAAGCATCTTGACCCTAAAATCTCTGCTGTGAAAAAAATCAGGTAATTGAAAAGTTACCACGAATGAAAAAGTTAATTTTTCTCTAGTTCCTTCCTATGCCAGCCACCAGGCTTGCAGATGCTCATTCTGTTTATTTCAATAACTTTGCCAGCATCAACTATTATTCCCAGGTACAGATGGAGAAACTTAATCTGATGTTAAAGAACTTGTTCTCTGTTATTTCACAGCATTTCAGGTGACCTGCAAGTATAGACCCCATTCATTCTTTGAATTCTGAATTATAGCTAAATAGAGGGATACATTCACTTTGAAGGAGGTTAGAGCCTCTTGACCAGTTTTGGCACAGTTATTGTAGGGTAACTATTGAGAGAGTGCTTGCTCCTAAGCCTGAGTGCTCAACTAGAAGACAAGGCACTTAAATTAGCTCCAGAATGGCAGTGCAGATGCTGAGCAGGCGGTAGCATCACAGTGTCAGGGAAAGAGTTTCTGTCAGCTGAGCTCACAGGGAGATAGGACGTTGGGTGAGCTGCAAAATTCTGCTAATTTCCCATCTTCGGTTTTCCTGGTTGCTTCAGTTGGCCCTTTCTTTTCCTATTTAAAATTGTTAGAGAGCTTTGCTCATCTGTTTAAGATATAATTGTCCCTCCTTTGGTGGCAGTAGGAAACCTTCTCTTTGGCTTTTGTGTCCCTCATCTGTAGCCCTCTCCCTAGTGATGTAAAATAATTTCTGGCATTTGGTTGGGCAATGGTAAATGTTTCCTGGTGACGGATATTCTATAGTTGAAAACAGGAAGACACCAACACCTTTACAAAATCATAGGAGTTCTGTTCTGTTCTGTCCTGTCCTGTCTTGTCCTGTCCTGCCCTGTCCTGTCCTGTCCTGTCCTGTCCTGTCCTGTCCTGTCCCTGTCCCCCTTAATTCCCTATGACAACAAAGTACAACACGTTGCTTATATCTTCTCATCATATGTTTTTCCTCAGGCTGTTGTATTTTGGTTTGGGTCATATGTTTGAAGGTTCATTTGGTGAAGTTGTAATATAAGTGTGATGTCATAGCTACACTTGTTCTCGACAGTATGTACGTTAATTATTAGGTATCACTCTTAGCATATATATATTAAGTAAATAGTAGGATACTACATTAGCAAACTGCTTTTCCAACTGATCAGCATTATATGTTCCTGCTAAACATTTCTAATTTGATATTTGGAAACAATCCTTGTGCGCTCAGTTTTTCGTTTCTTCGAAGTAGAGGCTATCATATTTGAGAGGCATTCTGGTATGTTGACAGTGAACTCTGGATGTTGGAGTTTGACTTGAAGCTGAATCCTCGTCTATCCCTTAACACCTTTGTAAGAGTGCATTCGTTTCCTGTGCTTTCTTTGCCTCATGTACCTCATCTATAAATGGGCAAAATGACCTTTCCTTAAAAGGATTTTTGAAGATTAATTTTGTGAAGCCCCAGCAGAGATAGGTGCTCTCTCAGATCTGCCTCACAATTTGCTTTTCTTCCCATTCTGTCTCATCTAGTTTCCTTCCCCTTCTCTTGATTTACCTCTCTTTCTTTCTGTTTTTTGAAATAAGGTCTTGCTGTATAGCCCAGGCTAGCCTAGAACTCTTGTAGTCCAGGCTGGTCTTAAACTCATGATCTTATTCAGTGCTGGGATTACAAGTGTGTTCTGCCACTCCCCGCTCTTTAAGTGAATCAAGCATTCAGTCTCCCTGTGAGCTCAGCTGACAGAACCTCTTTCCCTCTGACACTGTGATGCTACCGCCTGCTCAGCATCTGCACTGCCATTCTGGAGCTAATTTAAGTGTCTTGTCTTCTAGTTGAGCACTCATATCCAGGAGCAGGCACTCCCTTAATAGTTACCGTACAATAAATGTTAGTTGTCAGTGAAAGTCAGTTCTCCAAGGTGAACATTTACCAAGTTACCTTCCTATACTGTTTCTCATTTCTGAGTGCTTTATAATTTGTCTATGAGACATTTGTTTTCTGAGAATTGGTGTTCTTTAAATTTTTTAAAAGTTATTCAAGGGAAATAAAAGTATTAGATTGACACTCGTGTTATTTTCTGTTTATCAAAACATGAAAATTAGCTGTTTGGAGCTAAAAGACTATCTGCTTTACTTAGATTTCTGTCTTCCAGGATCATAAAGGTGAAGTAACTTGTGTAACGTACAATTGGAATGACTGCTACATTGCTTCGGGATCCGTCAGTGGTGAAGTTATCCTTCACAGTGTAACCACTAATATATCCAGTACACCTTTTGGCCATGGGAGTAACCAGGTACAGTTTATTTATTCAAAATAATGTTGACACACAGATTTTAAATTATTTTACATAAGAAGATAAATTTATGTTTAAAAATTTTAACATTTTAAATTCGTATTTTGCTTGAAAAAATATCTGCTTTGTTTTTAATGATGGTGCTTAAAAGTAAGAAACTAATACATACTAGAATAGAGTGTGTTTATATGACTTAACTGTGTCTTTTGGACTATAACTGTTTAACAAAGTATAACTAGATGGTGTTAGTGTAAGCCTTAAAACTGGTGTTTAATCTTCCTGTGGCATTTCTGCTGTGGTGGTGTTGTAAACCTCACACCTTATTAGCTGTGAGATAGGTACAGAGTTCATCAGTGCTATTTGGGAAAGGGGATAATTAAGTGCTTAGGGAGAGGGTAAAATGAATTTTTGTTTTTTTAAGCATGTGATATTTACAAAATCAAAGTTTATTCATTTCAGGTTAGTATAGGAATGTTTCAGGAAACTTTAAAAGAAAACTTAGTTAAGTATTTTCCTTGCTAAAAAATTAGTGTATTAATTTTTTTTTTTTTTTAAAAGACTGTCTTAAGAAATCTATTCCTTGGGCTGGAGAGATAGCCTAGCGGTTAAGAGCACCGACTGCTCTTGCAGAGGACCCGGATTCGATCCCCAGCACCCACATGGCGGCTAAGAACTGTCTGTAACTCCAATTCCAGGAGAACTCCAGTTCCAGGGGAATCCGAGACCCTCTTCTGACCTCCGCGGCATTGCACGACATGGGTGCACAAACCTACATGCAGACAGTACATTCATACACATACAAAAGAAAAAAAAAATCTATTCCTTGTGTAACCTTGATATTTTCTAGAAATGTTTCCAATAAAGTAGACCTTTTTTTTTTTTTTCTTCTAAAGTACAATTCCCTGAAGCTTGAGCTGGCCTAGAACTTGCTATGTGGACCAGGTTGACCTAAATCTCACAGAGATCTGCCTGCCTCCACCTCTTGAGTGCTGAGTTTAAAGGTGTCAAAACCACATTCAGCACAGTTAGACATTTTAAGATGGATTTTTACTGGTCAATAACTCTGAATCTTATCATATGTCTTTTCTGCCCATTTTGGCCATAACTAGAGTTACATAAAGGGTAAAAGATCTTCACTGTTGGAAACAATTTTTAAAACCATTATTCAAATAATATGCACTGTTTAAGGAACATTTAATTAACATCAAAATTATGTAGGCCAACAGCATTTTTTCAAGTTCATTAGTATTTAGAATAGGGGAGATAATCATGTTGTCGGTGATTGGAATAATGTAGAGTAGTTGAGAAAAACTAGGAATAAAATAGGAACAATTGAAGGAGAGAGGATTTCAGTAGAGTTAAGGCTTAATTGACTTTGTTTGCTTTTACCGGGATAATATGAACTGCCCCTTTGTTTGTTATTCCATGCTGACTTATGTTAGGATTAACTCTTTACATGTCTACATTGTTTTTGGGGCCACACATTATTATTTCTTTGACTTCACTCTGTTGTTGTGCTTTGTGCCTTATGTGGAAAAAGGTGCTCAGTATGTGTGACTGTATGAGTAGATTTAGTATATGTGACTGTATGAATACATTTAGTATATATGACTGTATGAGTTCATTTAGAACTCAAAGATTTAACAGGCTGATCCAGAACTTGGGAATGGTATGTTTTACGTGGAGGAAGTCGCACAAATAATAACAAAGAGAAAGGAACATAAATGGATTTTATATAGGGCTAGAGTGAGAAAAGATCGGAAAGGTGTGAATAAGGTGTTGATGTGAGACTGAGTACTACATGCTTCTGTTCCTGATGGCATTTAGAGAAACTAATTGGAGGTTTTAATTAATTCATTGTGAGAATCAGAATCCTTGAACAACAACAACAGAACCCTTTAGAGATAACAATGCTTTCTAGATTTTATGGATGAGAATAAGTGCTTTTAGCTTTCACAGGCATGTTCTTCAAAATATTAATATTATTATAAAAGAAAATTATGTTTTATCTTTGTTAGCTTTTTATTTTCATTTTGATATCAACATAAAGTTGAAGCCTATAGACTTTGAAACTCTTTTCTAAAATTTATTACAGCCTCAGGTTCTTTACAGTAACTAGGCATGAGTTCTTGCCTATTGAGTTAGCCTTAAGTACAATTAGACTTTTGTTGGTTATTCCTAAGATACGAGTGCTATATTGCACCATTGTGGCTATCTTGTTGGGCAAGTTGTTGTGACTTCACAGGTGGATAGGACCATTGATAACTTCTCCTTTGGCAGATTGCATAGCAGCTTGAGAGTCTGTGAGAACTAGTTCTCAGTGAAGAAGAGTCTTTGATGTCTGTTCCAGTTCCAGCTTGATTTCTTCTAATTCCTGTGATCAAAGTGTGTGATGTCTTCAGCAATTGGGTCTTACCTTCAAGTTCTAGGAGGCAGCCAAGGGCATTGGCAGTAACCTATATTGTTTTGGGGTCTCTTAGAGATCCCTGACTAACTCAAAGGGAAGTGTCCCTTGACTAACACTAGAGTTTTTATTAGATAGTCTGTGGCTCCAGGAGATGGGGGAGAATTATCAGTCCACATGGAGTGATGCCATTTATGTATGCACATACATACATTTTATATATATATTTACACACACACACACACACACACATATATATATATATATATATATATATACATATATATATATATATATATATATATAAAGTAAGCTTATAAAATAATAGATTTTCATGGCTTTCTCAAACATCATTAGTATTACTCGTTCCTCTTCCTCTCTCTGTGTTATCCTCCTTCCCCAGTTAAGCACCCCCCTGCCTATTTTTCACGTTCCTCCTTCATAGCACCTGTGTCCTATCCCCATTAAGTTTCCTTTCCCGCTCCCCCTTTGACCACATATAGTGATAGATGAAATACTAGATATCTTTTTTTTTTGCATTTTATTTTATTTATTTCTGTATGTGTATGAATGTACTGTCTGCATGCAAGTTTGCGCACCCGTGTCGTGCAATGCCGCGGAGGTCAGAAGAGGGTTCAGACTCTTGGAACTGGAGTTCTCCTAGAATTGGAGTTTCAAACGGTTCTCGGCCGCCATGTGGGTTCTGGGATAGAACCCAGGTCCTCTGTAAGAGTGGTCGGCGCTCTTAACCGCTAGGCCATCTCTCCAGCCCGAAATACTAGATATCTTTAGGAGTGCCGGAATCTAATGTTTATACATACCCTTCTCTTGCATTAAAAGAAATATCCTTAAAAGTCTAGGTGATAGGTTGCTGCAGTGTTGATTTTCAAAGAATTTTAATTGATATGTTTGCATCAGAAAACTGACTTAGGTTTATCTTCTAGTTTAGGAAACAGTAATGGGCAAAACTTATCTTGTAGTCTTGGGTCAGCCCAGTGGGAACATGAACTCTTCGTGGCAGCCCGCATCTCTGCAGGAGCTTTGCTCTAGCTTTTCATGGTAGGCTTTTTATGTACTTGGCAATGCTAGGGTAAAGATCAATGAATATTAGTGGCTGTTGGGAGCTTTTAATGAATCATTATATCAAGCCATTAAAATCACTTTTGTGATTTACTTCTTCAACCTGGTTTGACTATCTTTAATTTGAATGCATTTCTTTCAACCCCCTGCTAATTTGCCAGTTGTCATTTAACCTTGGTGATTATATTTGTTTTAGATTGGCTTGAGAGAGAGCATTAAAGAGGGTAAAGAAGTTGGAGTACATTTTTTTTTTCATTTTCCCTGGGACAGGTGGTTATTTTTTCCTACACTGAATTGTTTCATGTTCCCCTGATAGCTATGCCATTAAATGACAAATACATAGGCTAGGAAATAGGAGTTGACTTCCTTTTTTTTTTTAATTTATTAATTCTTTATTTTTTTTCATATTTTAAGAATCAGTAATAATTTATGAGTACAAGCATCCTTCATGTAAAACCAATTTGCAAGCAGTTGTGCACAAACCCACACAGCCCATGGGTCCCACCATCCAGCTGGGGGTGCTTGTATGTTCAATTAAGTTGATCAGATGAGTGTCCAGACTATATTGCTGTAGTTTCACCATTCACCCCAATCGCAGCCCTTACATTCTATCACGCCCCCTCTTCCGCAGATTGTTCCCTAGGCTTAGAAAAGGGGCACAGGTGGACAAGAAGCAAAACTGCTTTCTCTAGAGCTGTTGTCTTGGACTCTGGTCAATTCTGGCTGTTTCCTTTCATGGGCTGACAGTTTGTCCAAGAATAACCTTTCAATCCTACTAATGAAGCACAAGCAATTAGATATATAGGTATTTAAACAGTACTAATTGTTATGGTAGGTTACTTTTGTATAGACACAGATGTTTGGATGGCATGTTAATCCATGAATTATGTTTTTTCTGTAAAATATGACAGGGTCTTACTGTGGTTTATAACATCTCCTAACTGCTAGATGATGTAAGCTTGTGGCATCAGCCGTGAGGAGAGAGCTAATAGCCAATTAGATTTGGGATATACAGGCATATGGCTGACACTGCTGCACACTATTTCCAGGCAGGTGAGGTGTAGCTGGTGCTGACGGAGGAGTCTTGCTTGACTCAAGGAGACCCATATTTCCTTTATTGGTATAGTGGCCTTTGGTAACACCCTCAGGTATTCCAGAGACCAACTGTACACTTGCAAGTGCGGTCTCAATGCATCTTTCCCATGCTTATATCAGGTCTTTGACAGCAGGGCCTTATCACCTCTCTTCTTGCAGGTATCCCAGTTTACAGGCAAGAAGCCTTTACCTTTTAGGGGGGCTTGGCTCCTCTGGCCAACATCTCCTTGGTAGAATAATCCATTGCTGATATCAGAGCTCTCCTGTATTAATATATTTTGCTTAAATGCATAGCTTAAGGAGACTTTAGTATTATATTTGGATCTGAAAAGAGAATAATCCTTTTCACAGTTCCTATGTCTATTAGTCAATTAAAGAAGGCAGTTTTACTGGTTTTGTAAGAGATTACCTCTACAACAGTTGGCTCCAATTTACAGTTAGAGAACGACCTCATCATCATCATATTTCTCCTTGTTCTATGGGGGTAGGTAAGAAAGTTTCTCACATTAAAACTTTGCAGCACCTAGAAGGTAAGTTTAGTTAGGACTCATTATAAATCGTTGTTACAAGTAGGATCCACAGAGGGGTTTGATGTTTGTAGCAATCTGAGGCTTTTCTTCCTTTCAATGTTCAGACGGGCCAACCTTTCTGCTGGCAGTTCCTGGTACATCCTACACAATGCAAAGCTGTATCTTTTCTTTCTCAGACATTGAGTTGGTGACATTTTGACCGGTTGGAACATACAAATCTTTTCCCATAGTTAGTTTTAAGATTTGAATTGCAAGGTTTTTGACAAAAAGGTTTCATATCTGTATCCCCCTTTTTAATTTTAGGCTTTTTTTTTTTTTTTTTTNACTATGATATGGCGTGGGGAGTTTCATTTCTGATCTTGTCTATTTGGAGTCCTATGTGCTTCTTGTATTTGTATGGGTTTGTCTATTTTTAGTTTGGGGAAATTTTCATCTATTATTCTGTTGAAGATCTGATCAATACTATTCTCTTGAGATTCTTCTCCTTCCTCTATTCTTATGATGCGGAGGTTTGATCTTTTCATAGTGTCCCATATTTCCTGGTTCTTCCACTTTTGTGTATTTTTAAATTTTTCATAATCTTTATTTGAGCTTTTTAGTTGCTCTGTATTATCTTCCAGATCTGATATTCTTTGTTCTGCTTCCTCCATTCTACTTCTGAGGCTTTTTCCTTTCCTTTCTTCTTGATTGGATGAGTGTTCTAATTCCTTTTTCATTTCATCCTGTGTTTTCTTTAGTATTTCCATTTCCTTTTTGAGTTTCTCAATCTCTTCTTGGTGGTCTTTACTTCGTTGGTTGGCTTCCTTTTTCAGTGTTTCTACTTCCTTTTGGAGTTTGTTTTTTTCTCCCTCTAGTTCTTTGTGGAGTTTGTCATTCTGTTCCTTTAGTTCTTTCTGAAGTTTGTCATTGTATCCCTCTAGGTCCTTTTTGAGTTTTTCATTCTCTCTCTTTAGTTCTCTGAATTCTTCTTTATTTTCTTTAATTTCTCTGCATAGGTCTGCAATTATTCCTCTAAGATCTGTTCTTCGGGTCACCTCCAAGTGGATCCCATTGTAGCTATCTCCTACAGGTTTGGTAGAGCCTGGTGCAGGATTATCCCGTACCTTTCCCATGTTGTCCCTTTGTCGTGCCCCAGGCATGTGGGTTTCCCTTTTATGGTACAAATCACAAATGTCTTCTCACTATGTTAGTGGATGGTTTTTCTTGCCTCCTTCCAATGCTTTTCTTTTTTCTTTCCTCCTCCTTGTTTACAGAGTATTGACTTGTCTAGGTTTCAGGCTTTCAATTTTGTTTATATATTGGATATTGCAAGCCTAAGTCACTCTTCTCTTCCTGTTCTGAAGGTTCTCCAAAAAAAGAGTACACTTGGATACTCTCTCACCAATTCCCGTTGGCGGCGGGCACTGGGGGGGGGGGTATGCCTGATGGTACCTGCCTGAGTGACTTCCGGGTTCCTGTGCCTCAGGAGCCGCCCTGCACAAAGCTGCAGAGGCACCAAACCCAAACCTGACCCGCTGGTCACTGGGTGCAAAGGCGAAGGGCTGTCCTGCCCAGACAGCCACCCCGTCCAAGAGTGCTCAGAGTTGCGACCCCCTTCCAGCAGCCCAGGAGACAGTCTACCCCAAAATCTACCTGCCTGAGTGACTCCCCGACTTCCTTTTATATATGAGAATCTGTCCAACTATTCTAGAAAAGTCACAGCTTTGATTCTATGTATTCAAGTTTTACTGTATATAATTGAAATATTTGGAAGAGTTTTTAACGGTAGTTTTTTTCCCCTACAGTTTAATTAAAGCTTATCTATTTTTGTAATATTTTATTTTATTTTTATTTATTTTTTATGTGTATGAATATACTGTCTGCATTCTGGTCTGTGCACCCGTATCGTGCAATGCTGGGGAGGTCAGAAGAGGGGAGGTCAGAAGAGGGTGTCGGATTCTCCTGGAACTGGAGTTAAACATGGTTCTCAGCTGCCATGTGGGTGCTGGGGATAGAACCCGAGTCCTTTGTAAGAGCAGTCGGTGCTCTTAACTGCTAGGCCATCTCTGCAGCCCTAAAGCTTATCTATTATTGGCCAGAGGCACTTGAACATTTACTTAAAAATTTTTTATTAGCCAGGTGTGGTTGTGCACCCCTTTAATTCCAGCACTCAGGAGGCAGAGGCAAGTGGATCTCTGTGAGTTCAAGGCCATCCTGGTCTACATAGTGAGTTCCAGGACAGCTGGGAGACCTTGTCTCAAAAACACACAAATAAAAAAAAAAAAAAAAAAAAAAAATAAATAAATAAATAAATAAATAAATTTTTTGTTAAAAGATTTCGTGAAATTAAGATTTCAAATATAGGGGTTGGAGATTCCCAGATCCCCAGTTCCACGGGAATCTGACACCCTCTTCTGATCTCTGCACCATTGCATGACACAGGTGCACTAACCTACATGCAGACAGTACACTCACACATGTAAGATAATAAATTAAAAAAATATTTCAAATATAGTAAATATTAATTTTGTAAATGTATACAGTTCATAAAATTTCAAGCCTGTGAGAAGTTGATGTGTTTGAATTCAAATATACTGTTATTCAGCTTAGTTTCTCTGTTGGTTATTTTTACTGTACCTGGGGTCTGCCTGGGTTATTGAGAAAAACAATTGCAGATAGGGTATGCCCATGAATAAATTGAAATTTTTCTTATCGTTGTTTCCATGAACAATCAAGAATTTGAGATGTCTAATATTCACCAAATTGGTTTCTTAGGGAAAGTGACAAATCCTTGGCATCTCCCTGAATCTACATCAGACTGAGTTTTATATCAGAAATGAGATTGCCTGAACACATTAGAATCTTCCTTTGAAATGTCTGTGCCGAATGGAAGCTATTAGTTGTGTATGGATCAGAGTGTCTCTCTCTGCAAAGGAAAAAGCCGCGCTGCTCCTGCAGACCTGCCGGGTTGACAGACTTCTTAGGCTGTAATTGCATGTCTGTTTCCAGCAAGTTCAGCAGCACGGCTTCCCACATAGCTTAGTCTGTGCTACCTTTCCCAGGCTGCAACCTTTCCCCAGGCTGTTAAAAATGTAGCTGTCCACTATTGAGTCCTTAGATTAAGAAAAGAACTTTGTATAGAGCAGGTCGGGCTCTATGAGAGTTTAAATGTACTGCAGATTTGTTTAAACCCCTTTATTTTCCTTAATTGAATATTTTGGTGTCATATAATAAGCCTGCTTGAGTACAGAGATCTGGGAAATGTAAATAATTACTAAATACATTTAAAATAATAATTATTTTGTCAAGAATGAATTCAGGGTTGAGATATAGTTCAGTGGTAGAACCCTTGCCTAGAGTTCCTGAGTTCTATTTCTGGCAAAGGAAAAAAAGGTAATTCTTACTTGTTTATGTTTGTATGTGAATTTACACTGAACAGATTTACATCCGGATTAGTGATCTTTAAGTTACAGCAGCATTAGTATAATATATATTGAGAAAAAATTTACTATAGCATGTCCTTGAACCTCTCAGTGGATTTTGCTCTTGCCTAGCCCACATGTCATGTTCTTCAGTATTATTAATATGGGCATAAGATAAATTGATACTCTGTGCCTATTTTTAAAACACTCTTTTAATGTTTTTCTCTTCCTAACATTCTTTTTTTTTAATTTTATTTATTTTTATGTGTATGAATGTACTGTCTGCATGCAGGTTTGTGCACCCGTGTCGTGCAGTGCCATGGAGGTCAGAAGAGGGTGTCGGATTCCCCTGGAACTGGAGTCAAAGACGGTTCTCAGCCACCATGTGGGTGCCGGGGATCGAGCCCGGGTCCTCTGCAAGATCAGTCGGTGTGGTACTCTAAACCGCTAGGCCATCTCTCCAGCCCCAAATTTTATTTATTTATTTTTATGTGTAGAATGTACTGTCTGCATGCAGGTTTGTCAGAAGGTCAGAAGAGGGTGTCGGATTCCTCTGGAACTGGAGCTAAAGATGGTTCTCAGCCGCCACGTGGGTGCTGGGGATCGAACCCAGGTCCTTTGCAAGAGCAGCCGGCGCTCTTAACCGCTAGGCCATCTCTCCAGCCCTCTAACATTCTTTAATGGAAATTATTTGACAAAAAACATTCTCACCTGTTTCCATAGATAGCTGTGTCATCTTCCGTCCTCACTGTCTTTCTCTAAATGTGTGTTCTGCCTTTTTCTCACTTGTCTTCTGTCCCAGGTGGGCTCATACCAACCTTCCTGATTTTTACAATTGTCTGCATTATATTGTTACATGTCACTATTTATCTAAACACGCTTCTGCTTTAGATAATTTACAAACTTTTATAATCATAACAAGCACTGTGTATTAATATTTTGAAAATCTCTTCTGATTGTGACTTTTTGTTCAGTCTGATAATTCTTTTTTAGGATACTTCAGGAGCAGCTTCAGCCTTCCTTTGAGGAGCTAGTGTTCAGTCTGTTAGTGTCATCTCCATTGCCAATGGTGAATTATTTTTCTTTGCAAGTACTGGTTCCTTTTCCCTGAATGCTCAAAGGACGATCTTGCCTTTCAAAGCCCAGGAGTTCTGCACTCTGTCCTGGTCATTCTGTGGTGCTGTTCTTTGGTATGCAGTGTACTCCTTTCATATGTACTTTCTTTTTTTGTTTTTGGTCTTTTTCAAGACAGGGTCTCCTGTGGCCCCAGCTGTCCTGGAACTTGCTCTGTAAACCAGGCTGGCCTTGAACTCACAAAGATCCGCCTGCCTCTGCCTCCAGAGTGCTAGGATTAAAGGCATGCGCCACCACGCCCGGCCTTTCTTTTTTTTTTTTTTAAGTTAATTTTTATTGAGTGCGTTTCATACAACATTTCTTAATCAAATTTAGATTCATTCCCCCATCCATGCCCACCCCTTACTTCCCCCCGCCCCCTGCCAGAGCTCATTGATTCTGTCATATATGTTAAGTCCTGTCTTGCATCTTTTTCTCAGTCTTTTATAACCTTTTTGATGTACAAGATTACTGTTTTGGCCAGTTCTTTGAATAGGTTTTTCTCTCTCTTTTTTTGTTCCCTTTGATTTTATATTATTCCAAAATATGCATATATACACTCCACACATAAATCAAAATTACAAAATCTGAAAATAAACTATAGGTTAATTCCAAAACACATTTAGAGATTTTCATTTTAACAGTAAAGTTGCATGCAGGTAAAAAGAAGTATAACTTTTTTTTTTTTTTTTTTTAGAATATGAATATATATCTTCCATCCATATATATGGTAATTTCAATGTGTGAATACAAGTGGTAGAACAATTCTAGAGCCCATTAAGAGATTCACATTATAATAGCACAATTGCTTTCAGATACAATGAAATATAATAATTAAGTTGCTCAGTTTGCCTGCCAACTGGGGATTTGGTGTTAACATCCACAAATGAGGGAAACCATTCACCTCCTCCCCCCTTGGAACTGTGTCACTTCACTTAGCATAATGGCTTCGAGTTCCATCCATTTACCAGCAAAGTTCATGATGTCATCTTTCTTTACCTCTGCACAGAAGTCCATTGTGTAGATGTACTACATTTTTGTTATCCAGTCATCAGTAGAGGGGTATTTGGGTTGGTTCCAGCTCTTTGCTATTGTGAAGAGAGCTGCAATAAACATAGCTGTGCACGTATCTTTGTGGTAGGATGCGTCTTGTGGGTATATACCCAGGAGTGGTATGGCTGGGTCAGGTGGTAGGCTCATTTTGAGTCTTTTAAGGGTTCTCCACACTGCTTTCCACAGTGGTTGTACCAGTTTACATTCCCACCAGCAGTGGATGAGTGTTCCCTTTTCCCCACAACCTCTCCAGCATTTGATGTCTTTGTTTTCTTGATCTTGGCTAGTCTTATTGGAGTGAGATGATACCTTAGTGTGGTTTTAATTTGCATTTCCTTAATTATTAATAATCTTGAACACTTTTTAAGATATTTCTCAGCTATCTTTACTTCCTTACTGGTAAAGTCTCTGTTCATCTCTTTATTTTTTATTTTTTTTTTATTTTTTATGTTTATGAATGTACTGTCTGCATGCAGGTCTGTGCACCTGTGTCGTGCAATGTCAGAAGAGAGTATCGGATTCCCCTGGAACTGGAGTTCTCCTGGAATTGGAGTTAAAGACGGTTCTCAGCCACCATGTGGGTGGTGGGGATCGAACCTGGCTCCTCTGCAAGAGCAGTCAGCTCTCTTAACCGCTTGGCCATCTCTCCAGCTCTCTGTTCATCTCTTTACTCCATCTTTTGAGTAGGTCATTTGTTTTCTTTTAATTCTTTGTTTTTTAAGTAGTTTATATATTCTGGATAGTAATGCTGTGTCAGTGGTGAAGGTTTCCTCCCACTCTGTGGGTTTTTTCTTCACTTCCTTGATTGTTTTTTTAGCTGTTTCTTTAGCTGTTGAGTTTGATGAGGTCCCACTTGTCAGCTGTTTTCCTTATTTCCTCTGCAGCTGCTGTTTGATTTAGAAAGTCTTTTCCTATGCCTATGTCTTATGGGTTGCTGCCAACTTTTTCTTCTGTCATCTTCAGGGTTTCAGGTTTCAGGTTGAGATCTTTGATCTACTTGGAGTTTATTTTTGTACAGGGCTAGAGGTAGGGGTTTAATTTTGTTCTACAAATAGTGATCCAGTTTTGCCAACCATTTGCTGAAGATGCTGTCTTTCCTCCATTGAGCTTTTTTGGCCCCTTTGTCAAATGGGAGGTGGCTGAAGTTATATGAGCTCAAGTTTGGATCTTTAATTTTGTTCCATTGGTCAATGGTTCTGTTTTTTTTTTGTTGTTGTTGTTGTCGTTGTTTTTTGTTGTTTTTTTTTTGTTTTGTTTTTTGCCAGGACCAGGTTGTCTTTATGACTATAGCCCTGTAATATAGCTTGAAGTCTGGTAATTTAATCCCCCCAGTATTGCACTTTTCACTCAGGGTGGCTTTAGCTATTTTGGGTCTTTTGTTTTTCCATATGAATTTAAGGATTATTTTTTTCCAAGTCTGTGAAAAAGCTCATGGGGATTTTGATTGGGATTGCATTGAATCTGTATATTAATTTGGGTAGAATGGCCATTTTTACTATATTAATTTTTCCAATCCATGAGCATAGGAGATCTTTCCATCTTTTGATGTCATTTTTAATCTCTTTCAGGTTTTTTTAATGAAATTAATAATAAACAAGCTGAGAGTAGGAGCGTATTTCCCTCCTGCTGCAGCACGTACTCTCAGTTGGCTGCTCACTTCGGCCTCTGTCAAGCTTGCCGTCCCCACATCTTACTGGTGGACCTGTTGGCACTGCAATCCAGGAACCTGATTTAGCCCAGTGTTGGGCTTTTTTTTTTTTTTTTGTATTTTTGAGACAGGGTCTCCCTTAAGTCCCATCTGGGCTGGAACTCGCTCTATAGACCAGGCTGGCCTTGAACTCACAGAGATCCGCCTGCCTCTGCCTCCAGAGTGCTGGGATTAAAGGCGTGCGCCACCACGCCTGGCCAGTGTTCTGTTTTTATACAGACCATGAGCTAGGGATGGCTTTCATCTTTTTTTACTGAGGTATAACATACAGAAAAATTACCATTTTGATCATTTTTACCATTGAGGGGCAATCACATTGTTGATTGTGGGACAAGTACAATCACAATGTTTTAAGACTGTCACCACTGTCCATGTCCAGAACACTATCATGCCAAACAGAAACTCTGCCCTTAAGCAGAAACTCTTCATCCTACCTTTGTTCCAGCTCCTGGCAATCTTCATTCTACTTCCTGTCCCCATATATTTACATATTCTAGGTTCCTCACATAAGTGGAGTGACACAATGCTTGTGCTTTTATGTCTGCCTTATTTCACCTGCCACCATGTTTTCAACACTCATCTATATTGTGACGTGTGCTAGAATAATTTTTTTTCATGGCTATTGTATGTGTCGATCATACTTTTGTCATCCATTCATCACCTCATAAGTATTTGGGGTTTGTTTTTACTTTGGAGCTGTTGTGAATAATGTTGTTGTGAATGCTGCTCTACAACACTGTTTGAGTCCCTGCTTTCAGTTTCTTATGGTATTATGTAAGGGCCAGATCACACACGAAGTCTAGATTTAACTTCCTCAAAAACAGCTAATTTCACAGCAAATGTACCATTTTAGTTCCTGCCAGCCATGCGTGAAGTTCCCTGTTTTTTCATGCCCACACCAATGCTTGTTCTTTTACTATCCTGTTATTTGTTTATAATAGCCATGTTAACAGATGTGCTATCTTACTGTTCTTTAATATGTCTGAAAAAGTCAATGTTTTGAGTGATTTCCTCCCAATTATATTTATATCCTGCAGGGTTTTAAAATTTTTGTTGTAGAGGTCTTTGGTGTTTTGGGTTAGGTTTATTCCTAGGTATTTTATATATTTTTGGAGGCTATTGTGATTGGGAAGGTATCCTTATATTCCTTCTCCAGTTGCTTATTGTTGGTGTAAAGAAAGGCTACTGGGGGCTGGAGAGATGGCTCAGCAGTTAAGAGCCCCGACTGCCCTTGCATGGGACCCGGGTTCAATTCCCAGCACCCATATGGCAGCTGAGAACTGTCTTTAATTCCAGTTCCAGAGGAATCCAACGCCCTCTTCTGACCTCCATGGCATTGCACGACATGGGTGCACCAACCTACATGCACACAGTACACTTATACACATAAAAAAATAATAAAAAAATTTTTTAAAAAGGCTACTGATTTTTCTAGGTTTATTTATTTTTTTTAAATTTTATTTCTGTATGTGTATCAATGTACTGTCTGCATGCAGGTTTGTGCACCCGTGTCGTGCAATGCCGCGGAGGTCAGAAGAGGGTGTCGGATTCCCCTGGAACTGGAGTTCTCCTTGAATTGGAGTTTCAGACGGTTCTCGGCCGCCATGTGGGTGCTGGGGATCGAACCCAGGTCCTCTGTAAGAGTGGTCGGCGCTCTTAACCACTAGGCCATCTCTCCAGCCCTCTAGGTTTATTTTGTATCCCACCACTTTACTGAAACTTTTAATCGTTTCTAAGAGTTTTCTGGTGGAGTTTTTAGCATCCCTTAGTTAAGCTATCATATCATCTGCAAAAAGGGATAGTTTTACTTCCTCTTTTCCAATTAGTACTCCTTTAATTTTGCTAAAAAAAAAAAAAAGCCCAGGCCCAGATGGTTTCACAGCAGAATTCTATAAAATATTTAAAGAGGTCTTACAACCATTACCACTCAAACTTTTCAGAAGGATACAAACAGAGGGGAATATTGCAAATTCCTTCTATGAAGCCAGCATCACTCTAATACTAAAACCAGGCAAAGACACAGAAAGAAAACTATAGACCCATATCATTAGTGAACACAGATGCAAAAGTTCTCAACAAAATACTTGCAAATTGCATACAGACCCACATCAAGAAGATCATCCATCATGACCAGGTTGGATTCATACCAGAGATGCAGGGATGGTTCAACATAGGTAAATCAATAAATATCATAAAACACATAAATGGACTGAAAGACAAAAACCACACCATCATCTCAATTGATGCAGAAAAAGCTTTCAACAAAATCCAGCATCCCTTCATGCTTAAAGTCCTAGAGGAAATTGGACTGGAGGGATCATTCCTCAATGTAATCAAAGCCATATACAGGAAACCCACAGCCAACATCATCCTAAATGGAGAGAAGTTGGAAGCATTCCCCTTACAGGCAGGAACACGACAAGGCTGTCCACTATCCCCACTCCTCTTCATATGTACTTTCAAATCGTTCTATTTTAAACAAGTTTTCTTTACAGGTTTTGCATTTGCTCCTTTCCTTATTTTTGTTGCTGTTATTGTTGATTCTTCTTTGCTTATTTCAATAGTTTATCATTTTGTGCCCAGGCCCTTTTAAACTTTTTCCTGATTTCTTTTTGTTTTTAAAAAGTCTTTCCTTTTTTAGCTGTCTTTGAAGAGAAGTTTAAAATTTCTAATTTCTGATTCTTTTTCCAAGTTCTGAAGTCTCATTTTTTAGTTTTTAAATGATAATTTGTACTATTTTAACAGCTTTCATTGTTTATTATCCTTTTGGCCATCTGTTGAGAATGCCTTTATGGGAGACTTCTTTGAAATTAGTTTCCTTGAACTAGACAGAGCTGGTTCTTTTTAAACATAGCTTGCTCTCTCAGGTTCTCTGGCTCTGGTGATTTTCCCACCTGTGTGTGAACCTTTGTTTCCTTCAGTTTTGTTGCTCTATCTTATTCAGATTTGCTTCTAGTGTCTTCTCTGGCAGAGGGGCTCTTTGGCTGGTCAGTTTGGGGAGGAGCTACTCTAGTCCTTCAGACCTGATTCAGACCTGCTAATGCAGTGTGTGGCCCTGATTTGAATTGATGCTTTAAAATTAGCCACTATGTTTTTTGGTGAATATCTTTGGGTTATTTGGGATTTCTTTCCTCTGATGTGTTCTGATTGCCTGTTAGTTTCCTTTGTTTCCTCGGACACAGACATTAACACCATTAAGGACTCATCCCACCTGCACGCATCTTGGGAAGAACAGATGGAAATTCTGTCCAGAGCATGTAGTGATGACCTTTAATTTCTTCTCAGTGTCAGATCTCTCTGGTTAATGACTTTTCAGAGAGGAATGTAGGTATCAGAGATGATTCTGTTCCTTCTCGAGGAGCTCCCTTGGTTAGATGAGGGAACCATGGAGAAAGTCCTGCTTGTATCTCTGGAGGGAAAGGGCATCCACAGAGTATGGGGATGGGTGGGTGGGCAGTTATCCAGCCAGTTGGGAGGTCAGAAAAACTTTGACCTTATTAAATAAATTTGATAAATACTTAAAACCTCTGACAAGAAAAAAAAAATCAACAAAAACTGGAAAGAAATGGAAAAAATATTTACAGTGTATGTGAGCATTGGTGTTTTACTATATTAAAACAAATTGTAAATTAGTATTAAAAATTCTTAACAACTCAATAGAAAACAAAGCAAAGTAGATTAATGGTCAATTTATAAGAGAAGAAAGAACTGATCATTTAGTATTTTCAGCTTAGAACTTTTAAAGAGCTCAAGAAAGAAACAAATTTTCATAAGTCATCAGTTTAGAAAATGATAGTCATTGGAAACTGGAGGTAACTTAAATATGCAACACTATATGATAAAAATAAGTGGGTATACTCATGCATTATATTAGCCTGCTATTAAATCAAATAGGAGTTTTAATGACTGGTGGTTTCAATGAGACTGTCCCCCATAGGCTTCAAGTATTCAGACATTTTGTCCCCAGTTGGTGGTGCTCTTTTGGGATGTCTTAGAAGGTGTGGCTATGCTGGAGGAAGTACATCACTTGGGGGCAGGCTTAGTGAGTTCAACAAGCCTTGTAGACCAGTTGCTCTCTCTCGACTTCCTGTGCTCATTGCAGATGTGAACCTTGGCTCTCTGCTCCAGCCTGGGTCACCATGCCTCCCTGCCACATTGGACTCTTAATTCTCTGGAACCGTCAATCATAAGCTCAAATAAACTCTTCCTTTTATAAGTTCCCTTGGTCATGGTGGTTTTATCATAGCAACAGAAAAGTGACTAATACAATGACTATGTTTTTTACTAACATATGATCCCAGGTTTCTATTACTAGTCTACCTAATGCACACAAACATACATACAGAAAGTTACTTAAAAGATAGCTCCCATAGAAGATAAACAGCTTTCCTTTAGTTGGTGAGATTATAGATGATTTTACCTTTTTTTGTGATTTAAAATTAAATTTTTCTTGTAAACACTACTATAGTAGAAGTCAGCGTACCATAACCCATGGGCTGCTTACTTATTTTTGTAGATAAAGTTTTATTGGAATAGTCATGCCCATTCGTTGATGTAGATCTGGTCTTCTGGGAATAGATTTGCCACCTCCGCCCCCGCTTACACAAGTGGTGTATTTTTATATTTAGAAACAACTTCTTAATACAAACAAATGTGTTCTTACATAGTAATAATGTGTTGTAAGGAAAACAAATAACATTGGTACTTATAGTGCTAGAGTTGTTTTTCATAAGGTAAGATAAAGAGTGTTTTTTTTGTTGTTTCTCTTTTGCTCTCTGTCAAAAATAGTGTAGTCTGTAATAAGATAATTGCTTAATAAGTTAAGTGCTGCTGATACCAAAGTGAATTAGTCTTTATTTTACATAATGTAGTAGATCAGTACTTTGTTCATCTTGGATCATTAACTAATGTCTTGATATTCTAAAGAGATGATGGTTTAATAGGTGTAGAAGGTTCAGAAATGATATTCTGCTAATATTACCAAAGGGCTAAAGAGTCGACATTTAAAGAAGTCAGTATATTTAAAGGTCCTAAAAATATGTGTAGGAGGTGATTGATTGATGCGTACATAAGCACAATGAATAAGAGTCATGACTCTAACATAGTAGTGACAGTGAATATGCAGCTGGATCAGGGCAGAAGTGCTATTTAATCCTCACAACATTCTACAGCCAAACTAGAGTTATTTATTTTGTAAATGACAGAGCTGAAATTTAGAGAGTTTAAGTATTTATATCTAAGGGTATGGCTGAGCCTCTACCTGAAGCAGGATGTATCTGAGAGAAATGTTTATGATCATCCTTAGTTGTTTTTTTTTTTTAATTTTTTTTTTCCTCAGCTTTTTTTGTTCCATAATAAGTTGTCATATAGGTCCCCAAAACTTGAAGCAGTCTATGAATTCATGTTCTAACTTGGGTCATATTACCTGTCTATGAAATTTATTTCTAACATATTACCTGTCTTTGAAGTTTATTATATAAAACAAGAAGCTCCCCGCTGGGCATGGTGGCGCATTCCTTTAATCCTAGCACTTGGGAGGCAGAGGCAGGCGGATCTTTGTGAGTTCAAGGCCAGCCTGGTCTACAGAGTGAGTTCCAGGACAGCCGGGGCTACAGGGAGACCCTGTCTCGAAAAGACCAAAAACAAACAAACAAAAAAAAACAAGAAGCTGTGCATCTCCTGAAGATTCTCAATAGTATTTTAGGAATTCCTGCTGTGGCTGACACTAGAATGAACTTTGACAGTCTATCTTTTCTGATTTTCTGGTTAGGTTTTTTTTTTTTTTTATCCTATTGATATATTATCCAGATTTTGATTATGTAAAGTACCATATCTTTAAGTGCTACAGAAAACTTTGAAAAATTAGTGTTTTGCCTTATTCATATTTTGTTTGCCAAATGATTTCATAAACACTACAGGAAATCCAATACTCAGAGGCTTTTAAGCAGGAGAGAAGGAGAAAATTGAAGAGACATGAGGGGTAAGAAGCCCCTCACTTTAGAATCTGGCTGGGAGTCTAAAACTTTAACACAACTAGTTAAAATAGGATTATCATCTTCTAAAAGCCATCTCAAGCAAAGGTACAAAAAACAACAAACTGGGCTTTAGGGTAGTCTATCTGTGGCTTTAAGCTTACTGCTTCAGTCCTCCTCTCTCATCCCTAGATGCAAACAATACACCTCATAAAGCCAGCCTGCAGCAAGGATGCCTGGAATAGGAAGCAATGCTTACTTAGGGCCAGAAAGTTTGTGGCCTTGAGCTTAGCCGTATTAGCACTCCTGTTTCATCTAAGTCTAAGCATCATGCCTCATCAAGCTACGTAACATTTTCATTATAAAAGAAAATTGTTTACAGATGAGAAAAATAAGCAAAGCAGTTCATATTTTTACTTATAAACTTAAATTTTCAAGCTTTGCTTAATGTTTAAACTTCATTGTACATTTTATCCTTTGAACAATGTCACTCAAAGTTACAGAATCATACACAATAGTGAAAACACTTTGTACTTTCTCTTAGTCTTTTTTTATTTTTGTAATAATAATAAAAAAAATGTTTGAGCCAGGATCTCATGTAGTTTAAACTGGCCTCCAGCTTACTATATAGCTGAGGTCATGATCTTAAACTTTTGACTCTCAGGCCTCTAATTCCTAGAGTGCTGGGATCTAAGTAGCCTACAGCTTTGGGCATGCCAGACCCCCACCACCTCAGCACATCCTCAGCCTCTCCCGTAAGCTTCATTAACTCACTAACTGCTTCACTGAGCTCCTGCTCCTGACCAGAAATCCCTAAAGGAACAAGACTGTTGGCCTCTGTGAGCAGTGCTGGGCGTTGTCGCCCACCTTTACCTCAGCTGACTAGAAGATTGTGGGTTTGGAGCCAACCTGAACTGCATAGACAGGGAAGCTCTGCCTCAAAACAAATAAGAAACTAACCAAAACCAGCAGCAAAAGTAAAAGAAATTATGTAGGTTTTTTTTTTTCCCCTCAAATACAGACCAAAGGGAAAAAGTTGTCTGATCATCTTTATGTGCTTTCTGTCAACAAAAATGAAAACTATGTGACTCAGCATTTTCTTCTTGCCCTTTAACCATATGAAAATGAGGATATGCATTTAATAAATTAAAGTGCTTATCTTACCTTTGGTGTTTGGTAACAAATGCTTTGTTGTTTGTTTGTTTGTTTGTTTTTCCTTCAGCCAGTTTTATGTTATTCCCAAACATTTTTTGTTGTTGGAGACAAATACATATTATTTTAAACATCTTAGAATTGAGTAGCTTATGAGGTTTTGAGGTAAAATTAGCTTAAAGTACTGACTTCACATATTTAATTATGATACTGTTCTAGTTTCTCTTCGATTGCTGAGACAAAACACTTAAAAGTTCAGTTTGTTAAAAGTCTCTTAACTGTGGGCTCCTAGTACTGTCTCATTTCAAAGGGAAGAATCAGGCACACTCAAACAAAAGCTAAGTCCAGCAAAGTAGCTCAAGGCTGGACACCTGGGATTCACTCACCATCTTCTGGGCTCCAAAGGGTTTCGGCAGCTCCCCTTCTCTGACTCTGCCATCTGTGGCACACACAGCTCATCTTGCAGGCCCAGGCCAGCTCCATTCCACACCTGCCGCTGCTCTTGGTGGTCATCCCATGGTCCGGATCTCCAAAAAGCTGGGGTCACCATTGAAATTGAAGCAGGATCTTCACCAATGGTCTCTTCTGACCTCTCACAGTGCCAAGCCTCGACTGCTCTCTGTGACCCCTTCACATTTCAACACCAGAACCATATAGGAGACTCTTGCACATTACTAAGTCCTGCTTCCGTCTTGAGGTGGAGGGTCGGGCCCCCTCTGAACCACAGCTTCTGTGTGCCGATCCTGAGGAAATTCTTCCAAGATTTCACCTCAGTGATGCTGGTCTCTGGTTACTTACAGCTGACTTTTCAGCCCCAGCTAACCAGCGTCAATTGTCCCAATACAACAAAGGTTTCACTTCAGGTTCTGGTCTCTTGTTAGTTACAGCTGATTCTTCAGCCCGCAGCTGACCAGAACCCAGAGATTCTTAATTAAAAATATACAAACAGCCCTGATGGTCTCTGCTTCCCCTTGAAGCTTCACAAGCCAGGCCTCCATTGTCTACAACTCTTTCAGCATAACTGTTCCAAGTTCCACAGCAACAAACTTTAGACACTCAATGATTTTTTTCTAGCCCAAAGTTCCAAAAGCTTCCACAATTCTCCCCCAAAACACCAAGGCCATGTCTGTCACAGCAATAGCCCACTCTGGTACCAGTTTCTGTTCTAGTTCACGTTTCCATTGCTGTGACAAAACACTGACTAGTTCCAACTTGGGGAGGAAAGGTTTATTTGGCTCACATCTCCTGGGAGCCCACCATAGGAACTCAGGGCAGGAAACCTGGAGGCAGGAGGTGAAGCACAGGCCATGGAGGAATGCTGTTTACTGGCTTGCTCCTCTGGCCCATGCCCAGGCTGCCTTCTTATACTGTTCATAGCAACCTGCCCGGGGTGGCACCTCTTCAACAGGTCCAGGCTGCAGTGCAGGCTGTTCTGCGCCTTGGGCCATATGATCTAGCCAACCCAGTGGTGCTTGAGGTATCAGTGGCAGAGATGCCTTCTGGAGTCTGTGGCAGGCTCCCATAGGGGAATCACAGTGGAAGCCCTTGGGATTTTGAAGTAAGGCTCTACCTTCATCTGCAGACAACTATTCTCCCTTTGAGAGACAGTTCTTAGCCTGCTATTGGGCCTTCTGGAAACTGAACATTTGACAATGGGCCACCAAGTCACCATGTGACCCGAGCTGCCCATCATGAGCTGGGTGTTATCTGACCCACCAAGCCATGAAGTAGGATGTGCACAGCAACAGTCCATTATCAAATGGAAGTGGTACATATGTGACAGGGCCTAGGCAGGCCCTGAGGGCACAAGCAAGCTGCATGAAGAAGTTGCCCAAATGCCCACGGTTCCCACTCTTGTTACAATGCCTCGTGTGCTTAAGCATGCACCTATGGCTTCATGGGGTTTGCCCTATGATCAGTTGACCGAGGAAGAGAAGACTAGGGCCTGGTTTACTAATGGTTCTGCACACTATGCAGGCACCACCCAGAGGTGGACAGCTGCAGCATTACAGCCTATTTCTGAAACAACCCTAAAGAACACTGGTGAAGGAGAATCTTCACAGTGAGCAGAACTTCGGGCAGTGCACATGGTTGTGCATTTTGCCTGGAAGGAGAAATGGCCAGAGGTTCGATTATATACTGACTCATGGGCTGTAGCCAATGGTTTGGCTGGATGGTCAGGGACTTGGAAGGAGCATGACTGGAAAATTGGTGAGAAAGACATTTGGGGAAGAAGTATGTGGATAGAGCTCTCTGAATGGTCAAAGGATGTGAAGATACTTGTGTCTCATGTAAATGCTCATCAAAAGGTGATCTCAGCAGAGGATGAGTTTAATAATCAAGTAGATCGGATGACTCGTTCTGTGGATAGTCAGCCTCTTTCTCCAGCTGTCCCTGTTGCTCAATGGGCCCATGAACAAAGTGGTCATGGTGGCAGAGATGGAGGTGATGCATGGGCTCGACAGCATGGACTTCCACTCACCAAGGCTGATCTGGCTACAGCTGCTGCCGAGTACCAGATTTGCCAACAGCAGAGACCAACATTGAGCCCCGGATATGGCACTATTCCCTGGGTTAACCAGCCCTGGTCAACCTGGTGGCAGGCTGACTACATTGGACCACTTCCATCATGGAGGGGACAGTGCTTTGTCCTTACAGGAATAGATACTTATTCTGGGTATAGATTTGCCTTTCCTGCCAAAACTATCATCCAGGGATTTACAGAATGCCTTACCCACTGTCATGGTATTCCTCACAGCATCGCTTCTGACCAAGGAACTCACTTCACAGCCAAAGAAGTACGACAGTGGGCCTATGGTCATGGTATCCACTGGTCTTACCATGTTCCCTACCACCCAGAAGCAGCTGGCTTGATAGAATGCTGGAATGGCCTCTTGAAGGTACAGTTACAGCACCAGTTAGGTAACAATACTCTGCAGAGCTGGGACAAGGTTCTCCAGCAGCAGTATATGCTTTGATCAGCATCCAGTATACGGTATAGCCAGAATTCATGGGTCCAGGAATCAAGGGGTAGTAGTGGGAATGATTCCACTCACAGTCACTCCTAGTGACCCAGTAGGAAAATTTTTGCTTCCTGTACCCATGATCTTGTGCTCTGCTGGCCTAGATGTTCCACTGAACTAAGACCCCCACCCCCACCCCCGGCCACATTGGGCTCCTACTGCCCTTAAGCTAACAGGCTAAGAAAGGAATAACAGTAGTAGGAGGAGTGATTGATCCAGAATACCAGGGGGAGATTGGACTTTTTAAGAACTGTGGGGCTTTTAAGGTTGTACTGTTTTATGTTGTGATTAATGTTAACATCATACCTTGGGGACAAGAAATGGAAAGGCGGTGGTTTAATAGTGATGTGTCTTGTGTGTCAACTTGACAAGGGGTCATTTGTGCTGGATAGCTTTAGTGTCAACTTGACACACCTGGGTTGAGGGAGCCTCAATTGGGGAATTGGCTTCCTTGGACTGGCCTGTGGCCATGTCTGTGGAGTATTGTCTTGATTGTTGAGTTATGTGGGAGGGCCCAGCCCATTGTGGGTGGTGCCACCCCCGGGCAAGTTGTTGTGTACAGTATAAGAAGGCAGCCTGGGCATGAGCCAGGGGAGCAAGCCAGTAAGCAGCATTCCTCCATGGCCTGTGCCTCAGTTCCTGCCTCCAGGTTCCTGCCCTGAGTTCCTATGGTGGGCTCCCAGGAGATGTGAGCCAAATAAACCTTTCCTCCCCAAGTTGGAACTAGTCAGTGTGTTTTGTCACAGCAATGGAAAAGTGAACTAGAACAGATACCAATACTTGCCTGAGAGCAATAGTGTAGTAAAAGTCAGTATAATTCATCCAGTTTTAATCATAGATAGCTACTCAACCTGAATCTTTGATTATTCTGGTCCAGAGAAACTGGAAAGACTGACTTCACTGGCCAAGGATTGGTGTTTAAAAAAGGGCCAGCACTGGCCTCAGGCTGGTTCCTCTGAAAGAGTGGATTACTCATTGCTATTCCAGAGGCTGCCGATTCCCACCTTTGTGGTTTTGTGTCTTGTTATGCTTCCAGTGTTGAACTGTCAGTACATCACATGCCCAGGTTCAAACAGACATATCCAAATGCATGAGTGCATCCTTCCTGATGGTTGTTTGCGATGGACCGTGCCTGGACCCTGTATTGATGGTGGCTGTTCTAATAGCTTTGATGAAGTAATGTGGTCAGTGTAGATGCATGGTTTTAAAAGTTTTCTTTTGAAAAGGAGAAGATTGAAGAAGGTATATTCTCCAAGGTAAAAAATCATAACAAATATTTAGCTAATAAAATGTTGAAATGTTATGGGGTCATGTTAAAGCTCACTAAATAGTATGATGGGTTTTATGGCTAAAAAAGAAATGTATCTGATTTAAAATCAAAGAATACCTAAATCCTATATAAACTATACAGTTGACTGATAGTCATAATTTTATGTAAAATGTCCTTATGAATGCTTCCACTTACATAGAACTTCTTCCTTTGTAGTCTGTTCGGCACTTGAAGTACTCTTTGTTTAAGAAGTCTCTTCTGGGCAGTGTTTCGGATAATGGAGTTGTGACTCTCTGGGATGTGAACAGTCAGAGTTCATACCATAACTTTGATACCGTGCACAAAGCTCCAGCTTCAGCCATCTGTTTCTCGCCTGTCAACGAGCTGTTGTTTGTAACCATCGGCCTGGATAAAAGAATTATCCTCTATGACACGTCAAGTAAGAAGTAAGTTTTGTATTATCATGTTCTGTTTCAAGAGAGGGTCTACAAAGCTCATGTGGCCTTATACTCACTGTATAGTTGAAGATGACTTTGAATTTTGATTCTCCTGCCTGCAGTTGCTGAGTGCTACGTTTACATATATGTGCCACCACATTCAGTTTATGTGACACTGAGGAATGATCCCAGGCTCAGTGCATGCTAAGCAAGCACTCTGCCAGCTGAGCTGTATCCCCAGCCCTCACATGTTCATTTAGTAACAGTTTACTCATTGACAGACATATTTGTGACTTATACAGACCTCTGAATAGTATCAGAGGGATCTAATGTTTGTATATTAGATGTACCTAGTGTATGAGGATTTTCTGTATCATGCAGGAAAGACTGAATAGGGCCTGGGTGTTAGGGAATCCAGACTGTGGTTACTGATAAATAGCATCTTAGTGACGTCACATCTTTGGTTTCGCATATCTATTATTTTTTTTAAAAATGCAACTAAATACTTTTTTTTCAGACTTTTTGAGACAGGGTCTCCCTTTAGTTCCAGCTGGCCTGGAGCTCACTATGTAAACCAGGTTGGCTTTGAACTCACAAAGATCTGCCTGCTTCTGCCTCCCGAGTGCTGGGATTAAAGACGTGCGCTACCATGCCTGGCATGCATTTATTTTTAAACCAATAGTTTTACTTTGCTTTAAAATTAGTTCATTTTCTACATCAAAGTTTGTAAAGTAGTGACCTTTTGGGCTGGATATCTCCTTGTTCTGGACTGCCATCCTAGCAGCAGTGTCCTTGGCCTGTTCCCACTAGCTCAGTATTGTTCCCCGAATTATGGTAGTCTCCAGGCATTACCACATTCCCTGGGACACATTGCCCCTCTTGGGTATGTGATCTTTGAACCATTCAGGCCCTTCTTTAGTTACAGTCTGCTCAATCTAGAGCTAAAATTAAAAAAAAAATGTTACTGGAATTTTAATTGTGTATTGTGATCATGTGGGATAGTAAGGTTACTGTTAGGGGAGATAGCAGAGAGTCAGGTCTTTATGATGCTAGTTTTTCCTATTACTTATTTCACTGTTTTCTCTTTTGAAATCATTTGCTAAGGTCCCCCAAGGGTCAGTAAGTCATTTTTTTTTTTTTCTTGTACTAGATAGATCTGCAAAGAGCTCAGCTTTAGCAGATCAGTATCCATGGGCTGGCCAAGGATTAAGCTACATGAACTGTGCTCCTTTTAGCTTTTTGGTCAAGAGATGTACAACTAAAACCCAAGTAGCAGCTGGTCCCCTGTGAAAGGTCCTAGTTCTCCAGAGACAGAAGCAGGCGGCTAAGTGGAAACTGGATATGAAGAGCCCACTCAACCCTAAGAGTGGCACCTGTGTGTGGATAATACCCGAACTGTCACATTCACTGCAAGATAGTCATCAGTGGTCTGTCAGGAGTGTAAGGAGTGTAGAACAAACCTGTCTGAGGTGGATAGGAAAACAGGATGGAAAGTTCAGCTCTTTACAGTCACTTCATTAAAAGTGTCTGAGACACACTGTGTACTGCTTTAAACAAGTGTTTGGGATATGTATTCTGTTCGGCCAATTCTAAGTAACTTTTGTTGGTAATCAATTGTGTGTTGTATAAACTTAGACTTTTGTGTATACTGACAAATCTGCATATTCTTCCAAAGGCTAGTGAAAACTTTAGTCGCCGACATGCCTCTGACTGCAGTAGATTTCATGCCTGATGGAGCCACTTTGACTGTTGGATCTTCCCGTGGGAAAATATATCAATATGACTTAAGGATGTTGAAATCACCCGTGAAAACCATCAGTGCTCACAAGACATCTGTGCAGTGTATAGCATTTCAGTACTCCACTGCTCTGACCAAAGTGAGATATTTTCTTTTAAAAAAAATATTTTACTAAAAATACCTAGCTGAGAAACAGAAATTATGTTTTGTCAACTAAATACAGCTAAATATTGCTTCATGATTCTTTTATATGATGACATTGTAAATAATTTTAGTACAGAGGCATTTGATGCTTAGATTTAACCTTATTTGGTATTTAATTCTTGTGAAACCCTCAGCAGAATTATTTTAAAAAGGGATTTTTTTGGTTTAGACAAAAGCTCAGACCTACCAGCAAGCTTAGAATTTATAAGATGGAAAATTAGTTTCTAATCTAATGGGCATTTATAAAATATTAATGTATAGTATGAAACATTAGTAACCTGAGCTTTTAAATATTCCATTATATTCAGTCAAGTTTAAATAAAGGCTCTTCAAATAAGGCCACAGCAGTGAACAAACGAGCCCTTAGCCTGACGAGCAGCGCCAGTGGAGCAGGTCAGAATTCCGGAACTGTCAGAGAGACTCTGGCCCCTCCGGTTGCCACGGCAATGGTGGGGAAAGGACCCCCAGCGGCTCCGGACAAAGCGGGTGAGTAAGCCGGTGAGCAAGCTTGCCGCTCTGTTCTGAGCTTGCTCCTCCCCCACATGCAGATTTGGCACTTTCTACCAGAACCTGGATCTCAAGTTCATTTGAGCATTTAGATAAAACTATTATAAAAGCTCTGAATAAATGAAAATTTTAGCTTTCGCTTTGTTTGTAAAGAGTTCATGAAAGGCACTTTAAAAGAATTTGTCTTGTGAGAGAGTGATTATTTTAGAAGTAGAGTGCTTCTGACTCAGAAGTCACTCATCTTTATACCTCCTCAGACTTCTGAATTGTGTCATCAGGCAACTGGGAAACATCAGTGCTGTGGATTTTGTTTTGACCTTGTAGTTTAAAAATAAAAGGTGAAAGACAAGGTGGAAAGCTAGTGATGGCTCTTAATATTTCATTTAAAAAGTAAGCCAGGTGATGGAATATATTTGTAAAGGCTGAATAGGGCTTCATATATTAGTAGTTGGTTAAATGAAAATGTTAAAATACTTAAATATCTTCTCATAATCAAATTGATGAAACTATTCTGAAACAGAAATTCGTTTAGTCTGTGAAGGGGTGATTGAGTGATAGGTTCCCTGCACGAACTGTAGGAACCGTTTCTTGCCTGTAATACACATAGATTCTTTGAATTCCTGAAAGCAAAGCGTTGTGTTTCATTTTGAGAAGTTAGGCTGTGCTGTCATCTTACAGTGGGTGTTTTGAAAAGTCTGAATGGTGCACCAGTGTGATTCTACATTCTGCTCAGTAGTGATACATGTATCTTGTCTCTAATCTTCAGGACAAGTACTTTTGCAAAAACATTTGTTGGTATCTTCTCAATATGAATTTACAACTTTTAAATAGCAGCAAGACTTTAATCTGTTGATTTTGATAGTGTGGAGTAGTTTTAAAAATAACTTTTTTCATTTTTATTTTATAGCTATGAGTATTTTGCGTGTATGTAAGTGTGCCACATGCATGCAGTGTGTGTGAAAGTTGGAAGGGAACAGATCCCCTGGAACTGGAGTTAAGGGCAGTGTTACTGAACCCAGGTCCTCTGCAAGAGCAGCCAGGGCTCTTAACCACTGAGCCATTGCTCCAGCCCTCAAAATAGCTATTTTTATTATCAATTTCCTGTGAAGATCTCTATCATCCTGATAGAATAGTACAACATATGGAAAGATAACTAAAAAAAAAAGATCCTTTTTAAGAACTTTTGTAGAGAAATACCAGGGCTACTTACCTTGGAGAAATTCTTTTTTTTGGGGGGGGGGCAGGGTCTCCCTATAGCCCCAGCTGGCCTGGAACTCCCAGAGCCTTTGCCTCCCAAGTGCTAGGATTAAAGGCATGCACTACCTCGCCTGGCTTAAAGACGGTTTTTGGCTGCCATGTGGGTGCTGGGAATTGTACCCCTGGGTCCTCTGCAAGAGCAGTCGGCATTCTTAACCACTGAGCCATCTCTTCAGCCCGAGAAATTCTTTTTGAACTATAACTTTGAGTAAAGGCTTCCATGGTGTTGAATTAACTATATCATGAATATTTGCCTGGTTTTCAAAAATGATTGTGCAATTTTTACTTAAACTTTAATTTTAAAAATTAATGATTCCTTTACTGGAAACTACAATCTCTGGTATCAGGTTTAATAAGTGGTCTTTTGCTTAAGGATGACCATATTAATTAGCAAGTGAAAGATTTGGGTCAGTTAGATTACTGATTAATGACTGCTGTTGACAGATTATCAGAATTTCTGGTAAAATAAATACTTCCTTTGCTTCCACGAACACATTTCTCTTCATTTTGACATAATTTTCAACTTAGAGAAAAGTTTTACTATTAGTATAAGTCCTCTTGGGGTCTGCCTGTGGCAGACTCTCCACAGTTAATCTGTCACTGTTTCCCTCACATGCAGCACACACATTTCCCTTGAAAGCATTGGAGTAAGCTGAATCTGGTCTGTCCCTTCTCATCTGCTTCTTGTCTCATTTGGGGTATGTTTGTGCACATACATGTGTGCAGGTATGTGGGAGTGGTGCTGTGTGCTTGTGTGGGTGGGTACCAGTAGAGCCCTGAGGACAACTTTGAGTGTCTGCTCAGATCAAGCATCCTCTGTTCTGTTCTTTCCCATGAGGTCTGGGGCTCTTTCAGGGTCCCCTGCTGGCAGTGCAGCGCTTTGCTGACTGAGGCACCTCCCCAGCGCCCGCTGCTCTCATCTTTTTCCTTCAGACACAGATAATCTTTAACATTTAAGGTTATTGTGAAAATCTGAGAAAAGTTACTCCTGGTATCGTGCCTGGCACGTGGCAGATGCTCAGTGAAGCACGGAGTTGCCAGTATCACATCATGCTCATAACCATGATGATTGTACTTAAGGCTTGTCTCAAATTAACCTAAAGTTTAAAACATTTCTTCTTCTACTGAAATTTAGTCGATGAAAAGAACCTCTACAGATTTGTTGCTGGTACTCATTTTTAGTAGGAAATAGCCATTTAAGTAGTGAAAAATAATGAGTTAGTACTATTTTTACATGATAACAACCTTCTATTTTGTGAATTTTCAGAGGCTGGAGATATATATTTGAATATGTTAAAGACCCAGAGAAGAGGATAGTAAGTCCTTTCTCCAGCCTTCTACTGGGTAGTCTAGTTAGCCTTGAGTTTACTGTCCTCTTGCCTTAGCCTCCCAGTGCTGGATTACAGATGTGCACCACTATGCCAGGCTGAAATTCTTTTTTGTAATAATTTCAACTCTTGGAGTGAAGACTTTTCAATGTTTTGATGTGCAAGTGATTTGGTTTCCTAGCAGTTATTTTTTAAATGCATTTCATCAACCAGGTCTGGACATCTGTGAACATCCAGTAGTATGTTCTTTGTTTTCATCTCATGTTTTTCACTTTTTATTTGAGACTCAAGTGCTAATAAAACTCATTAAGATGCAGTAGAACAGCATTCTACCAATCCAGAAATGACATTTGTTCCAGTTGTTGACTCTGAAGAACTCATTCCCTTAATCCAGAACCAAGCAAGAAGCTACTCAGATAACAGTTTCTCTTACCAAAGCTCTGGCCCTAAGGCCATGTGTTACATATACTGCCAGGGAAAACCATTCTCTGCACTTCTTTAGTGCTGTCTACCACTCTACTCTTTATGAGCCTGGTACTTTATTTTCCTATTGCTGGTAGTGTACAAAGTTACTGAATTCCTTTGAGTTGGATAATGCCGAGTAATGTTAAGCTCCCACAATTGAAGAGCCCTGTTTTTCTGCAACTTGCGGAGCTGGAGTCCTGTTGTGTGTTAGGCATCACATGTATGCTTAACATTTTTTTAACAGATCATTTGTAGATGATCACAAGAGTGACAGAAGTAAATCGTATTCAGTATCCTTTAAGAGAGTAGCAGAATAGTAATTAACTTAGGAATTTACCTTTACTGTGGCTCACAGTTGTTACTGTATGAACAAATAAAGTATTTGCTTTTGAGCACCGTTCACTGGCATTTTCTGCTACTTTTATTGATGCTCAGTTTAAAAATTGCAACAATATGGGTAACATTCGTTTTACAACCTAGTTTCTGATGGTTCAATCTATTTAGATATATGTACTAACACTGATTTTATATCTAATTCTTCTAAGGTTTGTCTCGAAACATAAATACAGATATTTTATCTAAGGAAACAGACAGTGGAAAAAGTCAGGATTTATCCAGCTTTGATGATACTGGGAAAAGTAGTTTAGGCGACATGTTCTCACCTATCCGCGATGGTAAGTGTTCAGATCAGTGCGTGGCGGTCTCTTGACGCTGTTTGTTAGATTGTCACTTTGGCTAGCAAATGTGGTTAACAGCCTGAGTCTGAATCATTACATGGCAGTTTGTTCATTTTTCTCAATTCCTTGGTGGGATCTTTTCCTTTACCCTGATACTTGAAATGTTAGAATGCCAAAGTCTATGCTGGTAAATTTTACATGGTAACTATGAAAACAGCTCCCAAGTTAGTATCTTAATTTCTACAGGATATTTTTATTATTTTTACAGCTCTAGGGATCTAACCCAGGGCATTTTATATGCTAAGCAAGCTCTCTCCCTCTCTCTCTCTCTCCCTCCCTCCCTCCCTCCCTCTCTCCCTCTTGGATATAGGCCTAGGTCCCAGCAAAATTTCTTAAAAGAAATTTTACCTTCATAGGCATTCTTAAATCCCTAAAGTCTTGGATGCTTTGGAATGCAAACATTTTCTTTCTAGTTAAAAAAATAAAGGTTATTGGTGTTAATTTGTGTTTATTAACTGTTTTCATGGTGGCAAGATAGGTGCTTCATCTTTGACACTGGAAGTGAAAGCACCATTTTTCATGTTGTCCCTATCACTATAGTGTGATACCACCATTAAAAAGAAGCCTTTACCACCTTGAAAAATGGATATAATGTGCGTCCTTGTCCAGCTGTGCTTTTTAGTCCTGCTAATGTTCATATTTCTAATGGGATAGCTTCAGCATAACAGCAATATTGACAATAATTGGGTAAATATCTAGAGGGCCATATGACAGTTAAATTATTCATACTTATTGGCCTGCTAATTCCATTTCTACAAATTTACCTTAGAAAATATTCAGTGTTTCCTATAAAGATTTGTGTATATTTTCTTATTTATAATATTAAAAAACTAGAGAGAATCTGAGTTTCTGTAGTATAGAGCTTAAAACTATTACATCTATACTTGATCTTACACAGTTTCAGTCTTTACTTTAAAATTGTCTTTCCCAGGTGTTCTACATTTCATTTCATAATAAATACATGTGTTTATAGAATACATATGGTGTGTATAGAATTATTGTCTTCTGCCATACTATGGCCTCCATATTTCTTCCACTGAGTGGAAGAGAAAGTTTTTTTAGTATAAAGAGAAGCTGAGTTATGCAATTTTCTAATTGTGTAAAGAGAAGAGAAGTGGGGTAGAGATGAACAAGCGACAGGGCTAGAGTTGAGAAAGGTTGCTGGATGCACACACACACACACACACACACACACACACACACAAACACACCACATCAACCTTTGTATTTAAGAATGTAAGATGGAGCTTTTTACAAGTGTCTGAGTATATATTAATGAGCAAGCTGACTTTTCCTTTATTTAGTTACTACTGCTGTTTTTTCAAATATGATTAGAATATGAGGCATATGCCCTCCATTCTTGAGCTCTCGTCTTGTTAGTAAGGAAACATGGGCAGTAAATATAATGCTTATGGGGCTGGAGAGATGGCTCAGTGGTTAAGAGTTCAGTTCCTAGCACCCACATGGCAGCTAACAACCATAAATTGGACGCCTTCTTCTGACCTCTCTGGGCATTGCATGACACCGGTGCACTTAGGTACATACACGCAGGCAATGTACTCATACACATAAAATAAAAATAATAAAATATTTAAAATTAAATATAATGCTCATTTTTATTGTCAAGGAATTTGCCTTTATTTTGAGTATGCCTTTTTCTAAGGGAAAGGCTTTGTCTTTGTGCCTCAATTTCTTCATCTTTTAAATAAAAACATTCTTTTATTAAGAGGAAACTAGGAGCTTCAAAAAGTATTTGTGTAGTTACTAGGTATATACATACCCTTAGATAGGTATTTCTAAAAGATAATCTTGTGTTTATTGACCATTTGAATTTCTGGTGATTTGTTAATGACTTGGCCATTATTCTATTAATAGATTAAAACTGAATTAAACACTTTTTGTTACACATTAGTTAATGAGTAAAGGGCATTTAAATAGTCTTATTCTGTGATTGAAGTAAATGTTAACAAAGCTATATGTTTTTACAACATTGTACTATTGCAACAGATTTTTATTTCATTTAAGTCCACAGTGTTGCAAGATAATCATGGCATTAGCTCCAATGTAAAGATGAGGCATTGAAGCTTAATGTATTAGAGGTCTACTCAAAGTTGGAAAGCTACTAAATAGAACAGACAGAACTGGGTTAGACTAGAACCTGTTTCAGGCCTTGTTCTGTACATTGCTCACTGATATGACTGTACCACAGAATGATCTTTTCATATTTGCTTTTCTGCATGAAGCTAAATGAATGACAAGTAAAATTTGTACAAGTGCCAGTGTTTAACTTCACTCATATTTAGTCTCTGAACTCTCAGGATAAAGAATAGGAAGCTTAATTTGCTATAGCATATTTTTCATAATTTTAATTTTGTTTTCTTATTTTCTTGTAGATGCTGTGCTTAACAAGGGAGGTGATGAATCTTTAGCCAAAGTAGATGGTAAGAAGTGCCCTCAAATGTTTTCAGGAATATGAAAAGTGATACTCTGTTATTGCTGCTGTTTGACAAGTTGTCCTAGGACTTTGGGGCCTTAAAGAGCAGATGCTTAGCCTCTCATTGTTTCTGTGGGTTCAGCATAACGTCATTAGATGCCTTTGGGTTCAGATCTTTGCTTTCTTGAATCCTTCCATTGACGATCAACCAGAGCTGCATTCAGCTTAAGGCCCAACCTTGCCTTGGGCAAGGATCAGCTTCTGAGCTCATTCATGTGGCCTTTGGCTGAAGATACCAGGTCCCTGCCTGTTATGCTCTCCTCAGGGAAGCTGAGCGTGCCTGTTTTCCTCAAAGTGGACAGTGAGAGAGGGGGCCCAAGAGAGAAGCCACACTGTAACCTGATCTCGGAAGGGACAACACACTTCTTTTGCCATTTTGCTTTTGTTAGGATCAAATTTCTAAGTCTAACTCACGTTCAAACGAAGGGAAATGCACACAGCCTAGAAGTCAGAAGACAGGGATCATTAGGAGTTATTTTAGACTCAAGAACTAATGCTGACTAAAACATTCATTGTGCTTTATAGATTTCAAAGTATTTTCACAAGGAAAAAAGTTTTTTTGAGAGCATTTTCCTCTGTAACCCAGACTAGGGGTGAGGGCTTAATCTCCCTGACTCAGCTTCAAGCGCACCACCACCATACCTGGGCACCTGCGTTGTTTAATCTCCCTGACTCAGCTTTGAGCCCACCACCATACCTGGGCACCTGTGTTGTTTAATCTCCCTGACTCAGCTTTGAGCCCACCACCATACCTGGGCACCTGCGTTGTTTAAGCCTCACCACACTTACAGATGCAGAATAGAGATTCACGCTCTCAAAGGATTTATCCCCACTTTGATGTCAGTTTTGGGGAGTACCTGAGAAACAAAGCGGTCCTCCAAGTCCAAGTTCCATGTATTTGCCATAATTTGTTTGCCATCGTTTTAAGTAAGTGCTTATTCCAAGTGTCCAAGATGAGAACACATCAAATGCAAATGACATTTCTTTCTTTTTTTAGGCCTTGACTTTCTGCCACAGCTGAACTCAGTGTTTCCTCCAAGAAAAAACGCAGTCACTCCAGGCACTTTGGTATTGCACTCGAGTCCGCTCAGTGTCTTTATGGGGTCTCCAGGGAACGAAGAAAATGAAAGTCATGATCCCACAGCTGAGTCTAAGAAAACATACCTGGGGAAGCAGGAGCCTAAGGACTCCCTGAAACAGGTATCTACCTGAAAATAATAGCTGAATTCAATGCTTGTCACTCATAAGAGGGCAGCTGCCCATGGATAATGTCTTAGTTATTATCAGTGCTGTGTACTTAACTATGTAGCAAAATAGTTTGAAATTTTGAGGGCACTTTTTAATAACTAAAGAAGTGGTTTTGGATCTGTCAAAACTTTGCTGTGTTGAAGGTAAGTAACTACAGTTATAAACTTACATTTTTCCCCTAAGATGAGATACTTTATGTAATTATGTGAGAATACTCCATTCCTGAATTCCTTTAAAATATAATTCCACTGCAGCATAAAACAAGTTGGTCGCCAAGTCATTTGTTCTTTATCTTAGAGCAAATCTTACATCACTACCTTCTGCTAAAGTACATCATCCAATAGAGAACCCTTTCTTGTGTAAGAGTTCACATGACCAGTATTGTAGCAAGGCCACACTGTGTAATGTGCTTGTATTTGTTTTCATATTTATTCTTCTGACTGATATTGCAAAGATAATCATGCCAGAGATACAAACATTTTTATTTTTCAAGTATTTCTGTCCAGGTACTAGTTGAGAGCCTAGAGCTCTTCTTCTGAGGCTTTTTCCTCCCTTCCTGCTCATCTTCCTCCCTCCTTTTCCCACTGATTCATGTGGTAGTTTGTAGTCAACAGCAAATGATCATGCGTTAGCTTTCCCCTCATCATGCTCTTGTTGAGGTTTTGATTAATGAACTTGTCTAGCTGCTGGTCTTAGTGTCCCTTTCTACTAACTCTTCTGTCAGTCCTTCCTTCATTTCTCTGACCCTACTGACCAGAACAGAAAGGGAGAGAACTACATAAAATTTTGTGGGTAACAGGGTAAAACAAGAAATTACATATTGTTTGCTTTAAATGTGAAGATTGCGAAGTTGATCTGCTCTGGTGCTGAACCTGGAATTCTGAGTCCAATTCCATCATCTAACCAAACAAGAAATCTCGAGAAATTTGAAAAGCCAGAGAAAGAAATCGAAGCCCAGTTGATATATGAATCTCCAGTCAATGGATCCTCAATTCCCAGTAAGTACCTAGAATGTCCTTAATGTTTGAAAATGTGTGGTTGAAACGTTCTCTGATTATTTAACTGTAAAGGATCGAGTGATCATAGCATACAGCAGATACATTTCAAATAATAGGTGTTTATACACAAGTCACTAGTTTTTTGTTTATTCGTTTTTGGCTAGGAGGTGGTGGAATGCAAATGAATGCTTAAATTCAGCAACACTGATTTGATCTGGTATTAATTTCATTCTCAGTCCAATATATAAGGTTTTTATTTCAGATGGTATAGATAGAATTATAATGTAGGACTCTGAAATGGAGATGGTTAACTACCTGAAACCTTTTTCAAAATTCATTTTTAAGTCTTACCCTTAGAATTTATGGTAGAGCTCATACAACTTAGATGCAGTTAAGCGGTACTAGGCTCACCTGTAAGAGCTGCCTGTACAAAGGATCTGTTCATATAGACTAGCTCTGCACAGGCATCCGTGTGCTCCTTATGGCTTCTGCAGAAGCATTGCATTAGCTGAGACTCTGGGACTTTGTCTATGACACTGCTTTCCTCCTGTCTCACTTCTATTTGTTTCTAACAGTCGTGGTTTATGTGGTTTGTGGTGCAGCTTGTCACATTCATCTTTTATAAGAGGAAATGGTTTGGAGATTCTTCAAGATTAATCCCTCTGTCGTATGTTATTACATTAAACAGTTGGCAGTTTATATATACAGACAAATGACTGTTAGAAATAATGTCATAGAAAGTTTCTAAAATTTGTATTCCAGACAGTAAATTTTTCTAAATGTTACAGGAACACCATTCTTTGCCAGTTCTTCAAGTTTTCTCCTACCAAATCTTATTTAGGAATGTTTGATGTCTCTCAATCCAAGTTGACTATTAATTTTCTCTGATTCCTTACTTTAGGTCCTAAGATAGTATCCTCCGTCACTGCCGGAGTAGCCAGTTCACTCTCAGAAAAAATAGTTGATACCATTGGCAGCAGTCGGCCAAATGCACCGTTGACCTCTGTTCAGATCCGCTTCATTCAGAACATGATACAGGAAACACTGGAAGACTTCCGGTATTAATGAGAAGTTATTCTTTATCACAACATTAAATTTGTTGCTTTTTTTTAAAATTTGTGTAAAACCAGAACTCTTAAGTAATGTTGGTAATTTCTCCTTCTGTCTAGGTTCTGTTGACTGTAAACTGTAGAAAACATGATGTGTTTTGTTGATCTCTATGTACTACACTGGGAAAAGACACATACACCCAGGGTAGCAGCAAGATAGCCTGACTAGAAGTCTAGTGCACAGGCTGCTGCTGCTGAGTTTCTTTTAATCATGGAAACATGACTGATTTTTAATAACTCAAGTTAGTTCTCACATGTGATTTGTATGGATCAACTGTTTAGTATTCTATGTGCAAAGTTGCACATAGAATCTGTGAGAAAGATACAATTTTATGCTTTTCTCTTTTTCAACATTTATTTGCATGAGGGCAGAACACATTCATGGTGCACGTAGGAAAGTCAGAAGGAACTTCTGATAGTCACGTCTTTCTTTCTGCCTTGTGGATTGTAGGGATCAAACTCGGATCCTCAGGCTTGGTGGCAAGCACCTTTAATCACTCAAAATATCACCTAAAAGATACTTTTAAAAGTAATTCTAGGTTGGGCGTGGTGGCACACGCCTTTAATCCTAGCATTTGGGAGGCAGAGGCAGGCGGATCTTTGTGAGTTCAAGGCCAGCCTGGTCTACAGAGCGAGTTCCAGGACAGTTGGGGCTTACAGGGAGACCCTGTCTCGAAAAAACAAAAACAAACAAACAAAAAAGTAAATCTAAATGTTTTCAAATAAAATGCATCAGAATGTAAAAAATAGCAAATCTCTTTGTGTCCCTTTGTCTTTCTCACGACCTGGATTTTCAGTGTGGGCTCTAGAGTGCTGCTTCCTCTTAATGATTCTTTGGGGGATTTGGAAGTTATTTTCAGTTACTAAGATCTTTTGTGAGTTCTTTTCCCCTTTCTGACATATAATTCCTTGGATTATTATGAGAGGAAAATTGGAGATTTGTGGTTTATATTGGTGCATATTTTTTAATGTTTAAAATATTATTAAAATACATTTTTTTAAATACTAGATAATTTTTTAGAAGATCATTATTTTGCTAATTACTGTGTGCTTAATTTATGTATCAGATAATTAGGGTACAAAAGTGATTATCTGCCTACAATGGCCTTATAGTTTATTTAGAATGTGTCCATTGTGTCATATGTAATATGTATCTTTAATGTGAGTTCAATTATGATTGGTAAATAAGGGCACTGTTGACAATATGATGGGTCAGTTTTGTTCACCGCACAGCAGCCAACCACAGCGGATGTGAACTCAGCTGCGGGCCGCACACTCGCACACTCCCTCCATCTTCCCCTCCATCTCTATCCCCTCTCGTTTCCTCTCAGCTTTGTGTCTGCTGGAAGCATTTATTTTATTCCCAATCTCTGGCCATTTTTCCTTTGCTAACTTGACATCCTCAATCCTTTCTTTACTCTCTGTTAAGTGTCTATCACTTTGGTTAAGACGAAATGTCATACTGGGGCTGGAGAGATAGCCTAGTGGTTAAGAGTACCTACCGACTACTCTTGCAGAGGACCCAGGTTCGATCCCCAGCACCCACATGGCGGCTAAGAACCGTCTGTAACTCCAATTCCAGAACTCCAGTTCATTGCACGACACGGGTGCACAGACCTACATGCAGACAATACATTCATACACATACAAAAATAAATAAAATTTAAAAAAATTAAAAAAAAAGATGAAATGTCATACTCAGCATTTATCAGACATTTATCACCTTTTCTTAACTGTGCTAGTATTTTTAAATAACTTTTTAATTGAATTTTGGAATTGCATGCATTGTATTTTGATCACGTTTAGACCCCTCCCCTCTCTGCACCTCTTCTGGTATGTTCTTTGGCTCACTTGTTTTCACTAGTGCTTTCCTTACACCATTACATAGGTTTTAAGTGGTCTGACTTAATCTTTTCTCCCTGAGTCCCATTGTTTTCAGTACATGGTTTTAAAAGATATGAGGATTTTGAGGAGGACATAAATATTTATGTCCTAGTAGCAGAACTATCCAGGTATAGCTGAGTCTAGTGCATACAGAGTAATGTTGGAAATGGAAAAGGAGCAATTTTCTTGAACAGATTTAGAAAGTATTACTGAAGAGATATTTGATTTACCCTGAAGTATATAGGAACAACATGAGAAAAGACCTGCTTATAAATTTTAGGAATGTTTGCAGAGAGGAGGTACTGTGGCAAGAGATGAAACTAGAAAGCAGTATGAAGGCCTGAGCACACAGGGATTAGAAATGTTTTTGAGCACAGGAGTAATATGGTAGTAATCAGTTGGCATGTTGGTTCACACAGCTTTCTGATGATTCAGAGTAGTTGTGCTCAGGCTGTCTCTTCAGCACACGAGGCCTAGGGTGACTGAGCTCTGCCAGCTGTTTGGATTGCTGCAGGTGGATCATTTCTTGTAGTCTGTTTGGATTGCTGCAGGTGGATCATTTCCTGTAGTCTGTTTGGATCGCTGCAAGTGGATCATTTCTTGTAGTCTGTTTGGATTGCTGCAGGTGGATCATTTCTAGTCATCTGTTTGGATCGCTGCAGGTGGATCATTTCTTGTAGTCTGTTTGGATTGCTGCATGTGGATCATTTCTTGTAGTCTGCTCCTGGCTTTCTGTGCCTTTGGGCCCAGAGTGGCTCAAAGTTAAGTTAGGTGATCTGCCCTCTGCTCTTTTGGTCTGTATATAGCTACCTCTGTCATTGGGGTAGAGAGGGGACAGTGCTGAGGGACTCTCTTTGCTGTCTCCTTCAGCCCTCGTGGGTAGCTCCGTCCTTTCTGGGAAGGCCTGCATATCTTCACAGGGCTTGTTTCCAGGTCTCTGCCCCGAGACTTCACATGTTCTCTACTGCTGTCTCAGGGAGTCTTTCGATGCGGTGACTCTGCCTGTCCCTAATTTTTTTTTTTTTTTTTTTTTTTGGTCTTTTTGAGACAAGGTCTCCCTGTAGTCCCAGCTGTCCTGGAACTTACTCTGTAGACCAGGCTGGCCTTGAACTCACAAAGATGCCTACCTCTGCCTCCCAAGTGCTAGGATTAAAGGTGTGCGCCACCACGCCCGGCCCTAATTTTTAATATAAGCACTCAGTGGAAGCCCAAGGGAGAAAGTGGGTCAATGCAGGCTTTATACACAGGCTCCTTGGGATTCTAAACTGTCCTGCTGGTTTTGACTTGACCTTTATACATCTATAGGAATTTCAGTCACTGCTCTTCACTGTTCAGTGGTACAGCTCTATGTAAGGAGAAAATGGTATGGGGTCCCCACCCCTTGCAGAAAGTCTCTTCCATTCTTAGATTTTAGTTCATCTAGATTTCTTTGCATTCTCAACTCTGGGTGATATGAGGATCTATGTTTTATAGATCCTCTTATTAGAGACTTGTTCCCCTTATTAGAGAGATGACACCCCAAGTGCACTTCTGTTTTTATAGTCTTTCAAAATCATTTCTCAGGCAGGTCCTTTCGATCCTGTAGTTACTGGCTTTTCTTCACTTACCTCCAGTTTCCCTTTATTTCCATGGCTTAGTCATTGTCCTTTTAGGACCTCAGCTGAAAATATCTGGAGTATTGACCTGTCCTTTTTCCTTGGTGAGTCTTGGTTTACCATTGCTCACTGCCATCCAACACAGTGCAAGTACTAAGAGTCATCTGCAGGTGTGTCCTGGGGACATTGCATACTTCTAGGCTTGTTTTCTGTAGGCTTACCCTCTTTAGGATCGTGAGCTTCTAAGGCCAACTTCTTTGGTAGCCATAAGCTCTTAACTCTCCCCAACCAGAAAAGAGTGTCTCAGACTGCAGGCCCTGCTGTACTTCAGCCTCATTGTCCAGGAGGGCAATGCAAAGGTAAATATGGGTCTTATTTAGTGGTTATTTGATACCTTTCTTTCCCTTTTCTTTGGTTGTGGTGCTGGGCACTAACCCAGGTCTCCTGTACGCTAAACATGCACTCTACTAGCTGTGCCTCCAAGGGCTTCATTCAATCAAGGTTCTTAACTTAGAATTTTTTTTTCAGGTTTTAAGTTTTCTATTTATGTATTGGTTTGTTTGTTTTTATGCTGGAGATCAAACCTACCCCAGGGACTATGCATATTAGGCAAGTGCTCTGTCAGGGAACTACACCCCTAGCACCTTCTGTTTTTTAATATAGCTTTTATCTCAACCAAAAGAGGAACATTTTTTTTTAATTCTCTTTATTTATTTTCATTTTATGTGTATGAAAGTCTTGTCTGCATGTGTTCAAGTGCACCACTTTTGTGTAGTACCTGCAGAGGTCAGAAGAGCACATCAGGAACTAGAATCACACACACTTGTGAGCCACCACGTGGGTGCTGGGAACTGAACCTGGGGCTTTTGCAAGAGCAGCCAGTGTTCCTAACTACCACCTCTCCAGCCCAAGAGGAAAACTGTAAAAAAATCCTTTATAGTTGCAAAAGAAAATTTTCTTGGGAATACATCTAACCAAAAATGAGGAAGTGGTTTGTAGGAAGAGATTTGTCTCCTCTCCCTCTCCCTCTCCCTCTCCCTCTCCCTCTCCCTCTCCCTCTCCCTCTCCCTCTCCCTCTCCCTCTCCCTCTCTTTCTGTTTTTTAATGTACTACAAATCATTAATACTCAGTGGAATGGAAATGGAAAGATACTATGAAGCTGTCAGTTCATCTGAAGTGGTCTGTAGACTGAATGTGATTCCAGTCAGAATCCCAACTGGGGTATAGAAGAAGATGATGTAATGATTCTAAAATATGTATGTGGAAGAAGAAAGATGTAGAAATAACTAAGACACTCAGGAGAATGAGGTTGAGGGGCATTAGTGTAATTATCAAGTAAATTTAAGGTAGTTGCCTTGGTACACAGTGATAGAATGGCCAAAGGAATCCCGTCAGTGAGGAAGAAGTGTGAGTGTTGTGGAAACTGGATAGTAACAGATGTATGCGGAATAAAGACTAATCAGTGAATTGTGTTGTAACATTTCATTTTTTATATTAAAATATGGATTCTATTCCATGTTTTTTTTTAAAGGTCAGTTTTGTGTAGAAAGAAAGTCTAAATACAAAAGGACAATTTTAAACATTATCCAAGTTTATAACTTTGATGATTGGAAAAATCATTCAAAATAAGGAAAAGCATTGTGTATACCAATAAATTGGTAAATACAAGTAGTCAATTTGAACGTAATAAGAATTTTAATCATGAGGCAAAGTGGTGGGCTAAGAAAGCATGCAGTATTCATCATCAGCAAAAGATGAGATTTTTGTCAAGAATACAGTGAGTCAGTTGTAATGGTGTATGTTTGTGATCCTATCACTTTGGAAGCTGAGGCAGAAGGATCAGGCATTCCAAGCCAGCCTGAGTGATCTACTGAGAAGCTGTCAGAAAAGTGTTATGATAAGAAAAAGACATAAACAACCATGTATGAACATGAGGAAAGTCATTAACTTCCTAATTCTTAATCAGAGAATGGAAAATGCAGTGCAAATGCAGTCCACCTTCATGAAGTAGGAAAATAACTGTGCAGAGTATGGGAATACCAGGCCTTAGGAGGTTATAGAGCAGGAGAAGAACTCAATAGCTCTTGATATTACAACTTGAACAACAATTTGTATGAATTTATAATAGTGAACAAGTATATACCTGGGCTTATACGTGGAGATATCATCTATTGACCCTGGAGTGCATAAGTTGAGGGATATATACATGATTGCTTATTAACAGCATGGTGATAATAAAAAAATGAAATAAAAAAATAAAAACTGATACCATTTAGGTATCAGTTGATAGGAAAATGGACATGCCAGCATGGTGAGTGGATTGCTAGTACAAGACTACGAAATTGAAAACAGTATTTCTCAAATACATGTAACCCACTCTAGGTTCTATAAGAGATGATGTCCTTTCTGCAATGCTTAGAAACAAGCATAATGAAAACCTTAATTGCAGATCATATGTTATACAGGTGTACTTTAAAAAAAAAAGCAGCAGAATTCAGACTTGCTAAGATTTTCTGTAAGAGTTAAGCTGTTGCATTGATAGGAAATGGAAAACTTCCATGATGTGTGTTGTGCATATTCTTTTCATTATTATACTTAGTAATTTCCCCCATTCTTATGTAGGTCTGAAGGAATTGCATTTTTAATAGTAAATCATTGTTAGAGCCATTCACATAGCCCTTTTTCTGCTAGGAATATTCTTTTCAATAGCTAAACGATTGGCAGTGTCTGTCCTCAGTGGTCCTTTGTGTAGTAATGAGTATAGATAGCACAGTGGGAGAGGTAGAGGTGGACAGCCTGGTGTCTGTGTGACTGTGAATGGGTTAGCTGCTCTTTTGCTCTCAGCTTCTTCATTGGCAAAATAGAGGTTTGTCATTGTGAAGATTAAATGAGTTCCTAGATTGTAAAGTCTCAAGACTAGAGACAAGTACATAGAAAATAGCAGAGCTATACTGGCATTTTTTATGACTATTATTAATATCTAATAATTTGAGACAATGATAATGGTTTTTGAATGACTTAGAATTGGTTAAACTGTTATAATTCTAACAAGGATTCTGTATTCTTCCCTAGAGAAGCTTGCCATAGAGACATTGTGAATCTGCAAGTGGAAATGATTAAACAGTTTCACATGCAGCTGGTATGTATAGTAAATATTTAGAAAGAATGTAGAGTTGTGTAGACCCCCCCCCAAAAATCCATTAAAAAGCAACATATTTTTACTTAGTTTGTTCCATCTAATTGTTAAATAAATGGGGAGTTTCAGAATTGGTGGTAGCTAAGAGTACTTCCTCACAGCTTTGTTCTTTGATAAGTAAGCTCAAAAGTTTCTAAATGTGTGAGTACATCTTCCAAATATTTAATTTCTTGAGTGATTTGGTGGTTAAGTATAGGAAAGACCAGTTAGCCAGTTAAATGAACAGGAAGTGACAGCTAGAGTCTGTGAAATGTAGAGTGCCAAGTAATGTGAAAACCCAGTAATTTAAAAAGCCTCTTCCCCTTTTCTAGAACGAAATGCACTCTTTGCTGGAAAGATACTCAGTGAATGAAGGTTTGGTGGCTGAAATTGAAAGACTTCGAGAAGAAAACAAAAGATTGCGGGCCCACTTCTGAAGATTCAGAATGCCTTAATGTTTTATAATTTGGGAAGGTTTTGGCAACAAAGAATGACACAGAGTCAGTATTTTCATGTTTTCTCAGAAAGGGATTTTACACCAACTACTATTTCATCTCTGTCAGATGTATTTATATTTTTATATTAAAACTATACAATATACCATCCGCCTAATGCGAAAGTCAACAGGATCTTTATTTTCTGAAAGCTTTAGCTGTACACTAAGTGCCCTTTTCCTAAGTAAAGAAAATGTGCCTTAGAATAGGACATGCTTTTTTAAATAGCTTTTTGAAACACATATTTTTGATGGGAAATTTGTCGTACAATTTTTTTAAGTAGCTAAAGATTTAAAAATTTGTTATATTTTATAGAGAAACTTCACAATAGCACTTGCATTTTTCAAGCCACTGATTAATAAAACAGTTGACTAGCAGTTATTTTGTTAGCTACACGACATTGGGTACAACTTATTTATTGCTTGGGTGATACTCTTGAAGTGTTGACACATTGTACTCTTGGCTTTTCTGGTGCTGTGGTATTGCTCTCTACTTTGGTTAGCCAACTTCACACATGGAAAGCTTGGTAGGGTCTGTAAGATTCAAGGGCTGTTCATCTGCTGATTTGTCTAATGAATTAAATAATAAGTAAGATGATACTATAAAGTTTTAATCATCACAACCCAACTCATAATCAGTGAACATTTTATAAAAATACTAAATACTACAATATCATTGCCATTTTTTTCTCCCAAGTGAAAAGTGTGGGTTACTTTTTCTGTGGTTGTGTAATTAACTTTGTCTAATTCTTATGTGTTGTAAATAGCATTTTATGTAATTAGCTTAATCATGAAGTTATTTATAAGGGTTCACCATGGTAAGAACCTAACCTCATTGACGGTAGTTGGGCGTGTGCATCTACTGCTGTGATCCACACTCATCTGTCATGTTTGGAGGGCTACACACCTGTTTACTTCTTGTTGCCTCTTGCCCAAAGATTGAGACTGTGTACTTTGTATATAGGTCAGTTATTCAATTTTGGCTTGTAGGATAAAACTATTTACTAAAATGTAGTTTAGTTTGCTAACTTTATTTTTTTCTAAAGTGACGGAAGATGTAAAGATATATTTAGTAAGTATAAACATGAATAATTACTTCCAAAAGTGAAACAGAAATATTTCCTTTTTCCACTTTGGCTCAGAGATTATTCATTTAAGATACAAAGATGTGGGGTTTTTTTTGGGGGGGTGGGGAGTTTGGCAGATTGTGGCAGCATTCTGACTTGTAACAGGTTCCTTATTTGTAACTATCAGGTTTGGAATGCATAAATATTAGTGTGTTCTGTCTACATGTTTTATTGAAATTTATTAATATTTTCCTATTGCAATTTCTATAGGTGTATATATTTATTAAAAGGGGGCTGATAAATAATTTTAGTAATTTTATGTATGTATATAGATGAAACACATGTCATGGATTTAAAAGCAATGTACAATAAATTAAAATTTTGTATCCAAAACATTGGCAATCTGAGGTTGAACTTTTTGCCTCTGGACAAAAAGGAATAATCAGGATTGGACTTTACCTTCCAGACTGGAAATTTAAAACCAAAAGACAAGATGTGCAGAATAGTTTACTGTGTGTTAGATGTTAGGTAACATAGCACAGCCATTTGAGAGCAAGAAACACTCCTGACACTCAGAGAGCCGAAAATGACACCAGCTTCCTTCAAACCAGCAATAAGGGGAAATTCTCAGAAGCAGCTAAAGGAAAATGGCACAGAAGAGCAAAAGATGCCAGGGTGGAGTAACAGCATGAGGGTTCTGAAGGGAGAGTTCAGGCTCGAATCTACACCCAGTGAAAATATCTTTCAAAACCAAAAATGAAATAAAGCCTTTTTCAGGCTGAGAAAGGCTGGAAGAGTTCACATAGGCAGAGGGAACTGCAGGAGCTGCTCGAGGAGCCTTCTGTCAGAAGATGATGCCACATAAAAGTTCTAGGTGCACAAAGCAGTGAGACCAAAAGGGTAACTGTAAATGTAAAAGGCATTTTCCCCATTTGAAATCAGAAGCATGAAATGTCATTGTATAGTTTCCCTGAGTGAAATTGATGTGTGTGTTGTGATCAGGGTTGGGGGTGTATTAGTCACTTTTCTGTTGCTTTGATAAAACACGATGACCAAAGGAACTTATAAAAGGAAGAGTTTATTTGAGCTTATGATTGATGGTTCCAGGGAATTAGAGTCCATTGTGGTGGGAGGCATGGCGGCTGGAGCTGGAGCAGCATGCCGAGGGTCACATCTCGCAATGAGCACAGGAAGCAGAGAGAGACTGGAGACCACAAGGCTTGTTAAACTCACTAAGCCTGCCCCCAGTGACATACTTCCTCTAGCACGGCCACACCTTCTAAGACCTCCAAAAACAGTGCCACCAACTGGAGACAAAATGTCTGAATACTTAAAGCCTATGGGGGACACTCATTCAAACCACCACAGGGGATGAGGTGGAATGTCCTGCCCTGAGCCTCTCGCACTGACTGAGACAGGAAGAGAGTGCCCACAATAGACTATGCTGAGAATAGACAGGAAGAGTGCCCACTAGACTATGCTGAGAAGAGAACTGGAAAATGGACACAGTCACAAAAGGAAAAGCAGTTTATGAGTAAACTAGCAGAAGTGAGAAAACAGCCATAAAAAATCCAAACTGGGTTCTGGGAAATGGCTGGTAGGTAAAATGCTTGTCACATAGACATGAGCCCCAGAACCCGAATCTTCAATCCACAGAGACTTGCACACAGGCGAATGTGTCCACGAGGAGAGAAGAGAAGCGGACATGGAGACGGGAATGCCCCCAGAATCTCACAGCAGCAAACAGCCTGGCTCAAAGAAGGTGGAAGGACTAACGACCAGGATTGTCCCCTGATCTTCACAGGTGTGCTATGGCATCTGCATGCCCAGACTCAGGCATAAATGTGCACACACAAATTCAAAGGGAAGTGGCTGAAGAAAGTTGAACACAGTGTGATGGGACAAGTAAAAAACACTGAGGTGGTGGGCTTAGATTTAAACATGGTAATCACGTTGGATAGAAACTGGCAGAGTTACTTTTATCAGATTGAATGTTTAGAAAACTCAACAGTAATACCATGAAGATAAAAATTGTTCAAATAGGGGCTGGAGAGATAGCCTAGCGGACAAGAGCACCGACTGCTCTTGCAGAGGACCCGGGTTCGATCCCCAGCACCCACATGGCGGCTGAGAACCGTCTGTAACTCCAATTCCAGGAGAACTCCAGTTCCAGGGGAATCCGAGACCCTCTTCTGACCTCCGCGGCATTGCACGACACGGGTGCACAAACCTGCATGCAGACAGTACATTCATACACATACAAAAAATAAATAAAAAATTTAAAAAAAAAAAATTAAAAAAAAAAAATTGTTCAAATATAAAAAAAGCAATGAGATAATAGTATATGGAACTGAATATAAGATTATATTAAGAAATTGGGGAACAACAACAGAAACGACTGCATCAAAGAACTGACTGAAATGGTGAACTTCTCAAAACAGTCAACTTCCACATCGAGAATTTTGAGAAAGACTGAGAAAAAGATGAAAAGTATGTTTGGCAGAATGCATGAGCTCTGGTGGGGTGAGGGTGGGGGTAGGGAGGGGGACATGGGTTACATTAGATTGTAATATATAGTTAAAAGAACAAAAATGAGAGAGAGAAAAAAAAAAAAAAAAAAAAAAAAAAAAAAGCTGTATCTCATGTCTTTGAGGAGTGCCTAAACCAGTGGCATCTACAGAGCATATGTGCCTGCCTGTAAGAAATGTAGACAGGGCTGGGCATGGTGGCACACGCCTTTAATCCTAGGATTAAACTGGGAGGCAGAGGCAGGCGGATCTTTGTGATTCAAGGCAGCCTGGTCTACAGAGTGAGTTCCAGGACAGCTGGGGCTGCAGGGAGACCCTGTCTGAAAGACCAAAAAAAAAAAAAAAAAAAAAAAAAAAAAAAAATTAAATTTTGCCAGGTGTGATGGCACATGCTTTTAATCCCAACACTCAGGAGGCAGAGGCAGGTGGATCTCTGAGTTCAGGGCCAGCCTGGTCTATATAGCGAGCTCCAGGCTAGCTGGGACTAAAGGGAGACTCTGTCTTAGAAAGAAAATTAAATTTTTCAATTTTGTTTGAAATATAATTTTTTAAATGGAGAAGGGACTTAGATAAGCAGTTTACCAAAGGAGATAGGAAGATGACTAATGTGCTCATGAGAGGGGCTCTATTACAGAACCACAGGATACACCATGAGATGCCGCTGCTGGGTTATTTAAGTACCAAAAGCTAAAAACCGAGTTTACTATGTGTTGGTAAGAAGGTAGATGAGCTAATTTTTTTCATTTTTGGACCATGGAATGGTACAATCATGCTAGAAAGCAGCTCAACACTCGCTCAAACCATCTACACATCATGTACCCTTAGCTTTTCCATCCTAGACAGAAAAAAGAAAGAAAAAAAAAAAAGAAAAAAAAGGATGCAATACATTTTGAGGTGAAACTGGATTTTTTTTCAGATAAATTTGAGAATTTAATTGATTATTACCCAGACTGATTTTTTGAGTATTTGCTGAATCCTAATTCTTCAAGCTATAAGTCCCAAATGCCAGCACCTCCTTGCTTACTTAGCTTTTGTACTTATATTTTTCAGAGGAAAAAATACTAGTGTAAATTGTGAATAGTCAACGTGTAACACTATTGTATGCAGACTTGTGACTGTTGGTATTGTCATCTCAGAGGGTTGGATAAATAAAGTTTATTTCCTATAAAAAATAAAGAAAAAAAAAAGGAAAGAAATGGTCCTAACTAATATCCAACATCTGGGAATAATCCAAATACTTGCCAATGAATCAATAAGCAGTGTATGTACTGGAGTGCTACCCAGCTGAATGAAAGTTTTACATGTGCAGTGGCATATATGAGCTGCAAAATAGTTAACAGAAGCCAGTACCAGAGGGTGACATACAATTCTAGACAATACAAATTTATCCTCATAGCAAACTGGGTTTGCCTGGAAACGGTGGGGGTGTGGGGGGAGTAGGGTGAGAGGGAGATTCTGAAGAGTCACAGGAAAAGGTTTGCCATCGATGACTGCATTGTTTTTGTTTTGATGATGGGAATATTCACACCAATGTTTTCCCGTTATATAGGTCTGAGGTAAGTAGTTTATGTCAATTTTATCTCAATTTTTTAAAAAATTTTTAAGTACTCATTGATGATTTGTGTATTTCATTCATTATCTTTCAGTCCAATTTAGACACATTCCCCTCTCCCTGCCCCCATGAGGCCCTTGTTCATGCCTTCATATTTTAGAGTAACATAAAATTAAAGGGGGAAATGTGAATTCCTAAACATATTTTGGAATTAACATAGTTTATTCTCAGAGGTCATAATCCTGATACATATGTGATGGTTATAGGCATATGTTAGACCAATACAAAGAGGAGGGAAAAACAACAATGTAAAGACTGAGTCAAAGAATTGACTGATACAGTTAAACTCTGCCCAAAACAACAAGCCTCTGCAGTGAAAAACTTTGTTGTCTTTTTGACACAAGGTCTCACACAGGCGGGCCTCAAACTCCATAGGTAGGTGAGGTTGCCTTTGAACTTTTGATCTTCCTGTCTTTACCTACCCTCCCAAGTGCTGAAATGACAGGCATGTACCACCACCTATATTTAAAGAGATCCCTTCTGACCTATGACAGTATGGTGAGATGATTTTTCCTGCCTCTTACACCCTTAATATTGTTCAAAAAGTGAAATAGATAAAATATGAAAGAATAATTTCATGTCAGCTTTGTAGTTCTTTGTTTCATTTTCTGTATACTCTGACAAAAACAGCTTAAGGGAGAAAGTGTTTATTTGGCTCACAATTCTGGGGGAACATCCTTGCAGGGACATCAAGGGGACAAGAGCTTGAAACAGCAGTCACATCGTCAAGAGCAGAGAGAGTGCATACATGCTAGTGCTCAGCATGCTCTCCTTAGTCCAGGGTCCAGTCTACATTCAGGACGTGCCTTGGCACTTGCATTAACCTAAGTGAGAAAGTCCTTCACAGGAATGCCCACAGGCCGACCTAATCTAGACAATCCTTCCTCGAGACTCCCTTTCTGTGTCATGCTGACAGAACTAACATCGCAGCATTGCACATGTCAACGTGAGGAGATGCATCGGTGCTGAACCTGTAAGCACCATACTCTGATCATGTGCTGTGAATAGCTCAGCAGTGACTGTGGGAAGGTGGACTGTTAATGGAACACAAATTCACTGAGTATTCCCAAATAGTTGGCTTTATAGTAAATGCCAGCGCAATGTCTGACCTGGAAATAATAAAGCATAACCACGATGGATGGAACTTTTTTTTTCCTGGTTTCTAAAACATTTGATTAGCATTTGCTTGCAGCCCCCAACCATTTAAAGTTTTTTTTTTAATTTTATTTATTTTATGTGTATGAATGTACTGTCTGCATGTACGTTTGTGCACCCGTGTCGTGCAATGCGGAGGTCAGAAGAGGGTGTCAGATTCACCTGGAACTGGAGTCAAAGACGATTCTTAGCTGCCATGTGGGTGCTGGGAATCAAACCCGGGTCCTCTGCAAGAGCAGTGGTGCGCTCTTAACCACTAGGCCATCTCTCCAGCCCCCATTTAAAGTTTTAACTTGCCAGTTTAACAGTTTCTAGTTAATCAATTTTAACCAGTTTAAATTGGGCTTTACAAACCTCATATACATCTATAAATGAACACCTATTGATGAGCTGTTTTGAGTACAGGAAATCAAGAATATCTGTATGAAGGTGATTTATTTGTGAGACTCAGATGGTTGTCATTTATTCCTGTGCAATTTCTTTGATAAATGACAAATCGTTAGTGAGAAAAATAAAAAATGAAACTGTCACCTGTAGTTTTACATCTGTCTTTGTCCACTAGTTTGTTTTAGAGGCAGTGTCTCCCTGTGTAGCCCACACTGTCCTTGAACATGCAGTTCTCTTCTGCCTCCTGAAAAAACTGAGCCTATAACACACTTGACTAGTGTATTAGTCACTTTTCTGTTGCTGTGATAAAACCATCATGAGCAAGGGAACTTATAAAAGGAAGTTTATTTGAGCTTACGATTGACAGTTCCAGGGAAGCAGAGTCCATTGTGGTGGGAAGCATGGTGGCTGGGGCTGGAGCAGCAAGCTGAGGGTCACATCTCTCAATGAGCACAGGAAGCAGAAAGAGACTGGAGACCGCAAGGCTTGTTAAACTCACCAAGCCTGCCCCCAATAACATACTTCCTCCAGCACGGCCACACCTTCTAAGACCTCCAAGAACAGTGCCACCAACTGGAGACAAAATGTCTGAATACTTAAAGCCTATGGGGGACACTCATTCAAACCACCACAACTAGTTATGCAATATTTTCTTGAAGGTAAAAATCTAGGTGTGCTTTGCAGAAGTCTGGGAAGTAAAGACAAGAACTAAGATTAATACTTTTATTCAAATGTATGTATTTTTCTCAGTGAAAAATGTGGCTCTCTTGTCTGGGCACTTTGTGTGGATATATATGTCCATATGGAGGACAGAGACGGACTTGTTTCTTCTATTGTTCTCCTATTTACAGTTTTGAGAGAGTCTCTCACTGAAGCTGGAGCTCACTGATAGCTAGACTGGCTGTCTACTGAGTCCTCAGGTTCCTTGTGCTTTGCCTTCCAGTGCTGGTCTTGCAAGCATATGCTGCCAAACCCTGCTTTTTGAAAAAAAAATTACTGATTTGAGAATTTCATATAATTATTTTGATATTCAGACCCCCTTGCCCCCCTCCACCCCTACCTTACAACCCTCCCCATTTTATGCTCTCTGTTATAGTCTTTTTTAAAAAAATTAGTTTTTATTTATTATTTTTTAATTTTTTATTTATTTTTGTATGTGTATGAGTGTACTGTCTACATGTAGGTTTGTGCACCTGTGTCGTGCAATGCCGTGGAGGTCAGAAGAGGGTCTCGGATTCCCCTGGAACTGGAGTTCTCCTGGAATTGGAGTTACAGATGGTTCTTAGCCACCATGTGGGTGCTGGGGATTGAACCCGGGTCCTCTGCAAGAGCAGTCGGTGCTCTTAACTGCTAGGCTATCTCTCCAGCCCCTATTTATTATTTTTATGTGTATGAGTGAACTGTCTGCATGTAGTTTGTTGCACCCGTGTCATGCAGTGCTGCGGAGGTGAGAAGAGGGTGATTCCCCTGGAACTGGAGTTAAAGACGGTTCTTAGCCGCCATGTGGGTGCTGGGGATCAAACCCCAGTCCTCTACAAGAGCAGTCGATGCTCTCAACCATTAAGCCATCTCTCCAGCCCCCTTGTCTTTTTTTTTTTTTAAGGCCTACCAAGCCTAATCTGTGCTTCTCAATGCTTTGAGGGGTGGGTATATCTATCCCTGGTTAACCAACTATACGTCACACCGGTAAGGAAATCTTGACTTTTTCCTTTCCGTTAGATACCATTAGATCCTCAGCTAGGGCCCACCCCCTGCTTTTCTCCTCTGAGGTCTGTTGTTTAGTAAATTGTGATTTTTTTTTTTTTTTTTTACCAGTTTTGCCATTCAAAAACCCATTTCAATGGAAACATATAATAATATGCTAGACCTGTATCGGAGCTTGAATCATCATCTCACCCTTAGGAGAAAATGGCAGCTGTAAAGAGTAACAGTGATATTTTGACCACGGATTGAAATGAACCCATTTCATATAGGTACTAAAATTTTGTTTCCATTTTCTAGCAGAAGTCTGCTTGGAAAACTATCTGAGATTGTCCACACTTATGTCTTTGAGCCTGAAATTTCAGTGTTGGCTTTGTAACTCCAGCTTCAGGGGATTGATGCCCTCTCCTGGCTTCCTCAGGCACCTGCATTCAAATGAACATAAAGATATACACATATGTGTGATTAAAATGAATGAAAATCTGTTTAGAAACCCCGCTAAAACCCAATGGAAGACAGCTGGTGATGAAAGGAAGGAGAAAAGAATTACATGCCCGCAAAAAGGAATCAACAAAATGGTAACAGCAAGGCCTGACTTAATGATTACCTTAAGTATAAATTAAACACACCAATTAAATGACACAGGTTGGCTTAATGGATAAAACAAGATGTATACGTGTGTACAAGAGACTCCAATCAGATCTGAGGATTCACAGGCTGAAAGTGAGAGAATTAAGATACTCCGTTTGAATCAGAATATGAAGAGAATAGGGGTGTACACTTGCATCAACCAAATAGACAAGGGTTTAGAAAGCAATCAATAGAAAAGGATATCGACTCAATTTATCCAGATTATGTGTTATATATATAGTCATATATATATATATATATATATGTATCATATCATATATATGACATATAATCTGGATATACATATATCCAGATTATATATCATATTTTGGCATATATATATATATATATATATATATATATATATACACATATATATGCCAAAATAAAAGTCCAGGACACAAACATGATGTGATCTAATTTGAATATTTCCCATTTTCCCATGCAGGTTAATTCTTTAAGCCTAATTCTATTCTGCTCCTAGTCTAACTTCCCTGGGCTGCTCACCTACAGCGTCTCTTAGCCTCCTGGAAGCTGCGGATAGACTCCACACTATGGAGTTTCCAAGAAGCCAGTGATGCTCCAGTGGATTGATCTGGGACCTCCAAGTGAGCTGGTCTGGGGCAGCATCTGGGAACTGGGTAGCATCAGGTGGCAGCATCTGTGTGCAGTTCAGGCAGGGTGTCCAGGTGTTCTTAGCTGTGGGGGTCCCTGGGAATGGGGTGTAAGCTGAGAAGTTCTTGGCATCTCACAAGCAGGTCCCTCCTTGAGGGGAGTGAAAGCAAAGTCATTTTGCACTTCCCAGCTTAAGTAGCAGGCAGCCTGGTGGAGGGGAGCAAACTTGGACCCAGGTGGTTATCTGGGGCTGGTACCTGGGTCGCCATCCATGGACAGGTGTTTATCTATCTGAGGTTTCATGCCCAAGTTGTGGGAAGGCAGGGTCCCAGTCTGATTATCTTGTCAGCTGTGCAAATTGGGCTTCCAGTGCCCAGGCCCCTTCTTGTTGGGTTCAGGGCCCCTGCTGGTGCTCTGGGCTGGTTATCTGAACAGCTTTGGGTTAGTGCATTTTCTGACTAAGCTAAATTAACATTCCTATTCTCTAAAGTTACAGCACTTCAAATCCACACATTTTCTACTGCTAATTATGCTCCTTACAAATCCACAGACACAAACATACCTAACTTAGAATATCCAGATACATGGAATAATCATAGAACTTAAGAGAGAAACAGAAACATGTTCATGCAAAGCATAGATCAGTAAGAAAACATGACTTCAACCTCTGTTGAAAATAACACCATAGAACAATTTGACTTAGAAATATATATATATATATATATATATATATATATATAAACACAACACTAAGTACACATTTTTTTCAAATGTTCATGGAAACATTGTCAAGACAGATGGTTAGGCCAGGCTTAACATTAATGAAGGCTTGAAATCAAATAAATTATCTTCTCAGACCATACTGAAATAAAATTTAAACCTGTACAGAAATCACACAGTGTATTCTTTTTGTTGTTGTTGATGGTGTTGTTAAAAGAAATTTATTTCTCTGCTGAAGTATATGGGGTGCACCAGGACAAATGCAAAGAATTGTAGAGTCTCCAGAAAAACTTGGCCAGCAACAAATGATTGTCCATTAATTCTCAGTATATTCTTAAATAACAAGTCAAAGAATAAATCAGAAGGAATTACAATAACAATACCCAAACACTAAGGTGATACAGCAAAAGCTATTCTAAGAGAAAAGTGAATAGAAGTAAAGGAAAAGAAAAATCTCAGCATCTTAATCCTTTTTTTGGTCTTTTTGAGACAGGGTCTCCCTGTAGCCCCAGCTGTCCTGAAACTCACTCTGTAGACCAGGCTGGCCTTGAACTCACAAAGATCCACCTGCTTCTGCCTCCCAAGTGCTAGGATTAAAGGCATGCACCACCACGCCTGGCCTTAATCCTTTCTTTTGTCTTTTTTTTTTGAGACAGGGTCTCCCTGCAGCCCAGCTGGCCTTGAACTCACTCTGTAGACCAGGATGGCCTTGAACTCACTCTGTAGACCAGGCTGGCCTGGAACTCACTCTGTAGACCAGGATGGCCTGGAACTCACTCTGTAGACCAGGCTGGCCTTTTTCATCTTTTCATCTTTTCTGCCGCACTTGTTTCTCTTTTTCATAGTAAACCTACATAAGAGTAATCAGTAATAATCATGCCACAGACATACCTTATGATGTTTTGAATTTTTCTCCACCCCCAAAATTAGACTTTTGCTTTTTAATGCAGCCTCATGGGCAGAATGCATCCAGATTATTTGCCAAAATATCACATGAAATGTTCCTAGCCTTGGTTCTGACACAGTCCTTGTTACCCTCTGAAACCTGACCAAGCAGGTCTCTGCTACCTTATTTCTCTCAGAATTCTCCTCTTCCAAGCTCCCACTATAATGGCTCATTAAATTCTGCTGCCAATATTCAATGGGTTTTCTAGGACAAAGTTCTAAATTATCCCACAAAATAGTCCAAATGCATAAAAACCACATGGTTGATTGTATCACAGCCAAACGCCACATCTAGTACCAATTTCTCTATTTTTGTTGCTGTGATAAAAGCATGACCAAAAGCAACTTTGGGCTTATGGTTCCAGAGGGATAGAATTCATCCTGGTATGGATACGGAAGGCAGGGAGTCAGGAAGGGGGCACTTTTCAAACCACTGTAGGCAATTAACAGAACAAAATAAGTATTTTAAGTCCTTTTAAAGAACCAACTAATATAAGCATTTGCTGAAATAAAAAATTGGCTTGGGGGCTGGAGAGATGGCTCATTGGTCAGAGTGCAAGCATGAGACATGAGTTTTGGTTCCTGACACCCACATAAAATCTGGGTGTGGCAACATACATCTGTATATCTAGTGCTGGGGTGTAATGGGTACAGGTGGATTGCTGGGGCTTACAAGCCAGATAGTCTATCCAGTCAGTGAGCCCTGGGTTCAGTGAGAGACTGCCTCAGCAAATACTATGGAGAGTGACAGAAGAAGGTACCTGATGTTAGCCTCTGGCCTTCACATATATACATACAAATGTCTGCACACTTACACACAGATGCACATGGAAACCCAAACACATGTGCATCCATACATAACACAGACATAGAGACACAGACAGACAGACAGACAGACACACACACACACACACACACACACACACACACACACACACCACGTTTGGCTCTAGAATGGATTATAAAGTCAGTGGCCCTAAGATTAGCAAATCAGATTTCACAAGAGTTGGGGAATCCTGAAGAGTTTTTGAGCAGGTGTTTGAAATTTAATTTAGCCCACCTGGTTTTGTGCTGATGAGCTACTTTTAAATTGTCCAATAGACTCTCTCATGACAAGGCCCTTCAGTGCCCTGAGCACACTTTGGGTCAGACTTACTAGACGTTCGCCTTGCTCTGGAGAGATTAGCAACATTCCAGACTTAGCAGATAACATTCCTGCTGTCAGATTTCCATAATAAACAATTTGGTTAGATTTCAAAAGCTTACAAAGCAAGCCATCAAACTAATGACTGAACAGCTCAGTCAAATAATTAGAACTCATATTTAGCATGAAGTTTATATCATTGTAGATACGATGGCCTCCAGCAGGCTGAGTCTCAAGGGATATCAGATACATGTACTTTATTGCTGAAGTATGTACATGATTTTCAGTATTTGGGGAATGTTTTGTCTCTGAAAACAGGGATTTAAGCTAAATTCTGGGGCACAGGGACCTAAGAGCTCTAGGGAAATACCTGAAATCAGGGATTTGCTTTTCAACCTGAGTGTTAGCATGTAAGTGTACTCAATTTGTGGAAAAATTTTTACACTACAAACCTTTTATTAATATATTTTTAATTATGGGTGTTGATTTCAATAAATGCCTAAAAATAACAAGATAATACAAATGAATAGGTGGTACAAATAGAAATCAATAGTAAGGTAGTGTATTAAATTCAAATATACTGGTAACCATACTTAACATAAATGAAATCTATACCCTAATTAAAATAAAATTTAGCATACTGGACAAAATCAATGATTACAAGATACACATTTTGAAATATTAGGGAACAGAAAGAATGAAAAACAAATGAATGGAAGAAGATATGAAAACTCAGTGTAAACTCGGTATTAGTAATGTCTCAGCTTCATGTCTGTTGCTGTGGTAATATACTCTGACAAAAATCGAGTTAGAGAGGAAAGAGTTTGTTTTATCTCAATACTCTAGGTAGACTCCATCATTGCAGGGACGTCAAGGCAGGAACTTGAAGCAGTTAGTCACACCACAGTCACAAGCAGAGAGAAATAAACGCATCCCTCTTAGTACTCATCTGGCTTTCTCCAACATTGTACAACCCAGGGCCCTGAACTAGGAATGGTCTCCTTCCCTACATTCAGGCAGGGTCTTCCCACATCAACTGAAGCAGTCAAGACAACCGTCCACATAAGCTCTTCCATGATGACAAAACTAGTGACCACAACTAGCCAACTAGATTTGAAGGGAAATGGCACCTTTGGAAATAAAGTAGCTAACTCAAAATGCTATCAGGTTCAACCAGGAAGACAGAACAATTCTGTTTCATGTACCTCATAAGATACATTTAAAACTTATAAAGCAAATGTTATACATAGCAAAATAAAAGGTCAAAGCTCATAATTTGCTGGGGAAATTTAATACATTTCTCTCAATAATTGGCAGAAGAAAGGTGCAAGTTTTCTATGTCTAGTTTGCTAAGAAGTTTTACTTTGTTTTAATCATGAGTGGGTGCTGAACTTTATTCATTGCTTTGGCTGAATCCATTGAGATTAGCTTTCCTTTTTATATCTACGAATATAGAAATCCATATTGATTTTTAAATGTTAAATCATCCTTGCACTCTGACTAAACCTCATTATCTTGGATTTACTTTGCTAGTGTTTAGGATTACTCTATCTAAGTTTATTAGAAAGATTAGTTATTAATTTTCTTTAGCATATTCTCTCAGTATTTGGGCAAGAAGGTTATTCTAGCTACAAGAAACAAAGTTGAAATATGCATATCAAAATTAGATGCTTCAGATGACATCTTTATCCAGAGGGACTTTGCCTTGTGCTCTACAGGGAAATACTGAGAACCTGATCACTTTAATCCTAACAGATGCTGTGCTGCTGGGCTAAGGTTTTGCTGAGGCACCTGCCTCTGGTTCTCACTGTTTCCTCATAGCCCTCCAAGGATGTCATCTGAGTTCCATGTGGTCCTGGGACCCTCTACCTGGAGATCCTACACACTGATTTTTGTCTTCTCAGCAGCATTAGTTCCAGAGAACCCCAGATTTCCTAATGCTTTCCTTCCTGTTTTTAGCTTCAGTAACCTGGACCTGTCTCCTTGCATGAGTTTCCTGAGCCTTCAGTTTTGTCTCTATCCCAGAGAAGTGCTAAAAGTCCTCTGGTTTCTGTTATTTGGGCAAAATGAGATGTCTCAGTTTCCTGTGCATGGCAAAAAAATATTAGAAAATAGCTCTTTAAGGACTTTGGTCTAGCTGCATACCTCTTCAAAGACTTTTGATCTAGAAACACACACACACACACACACACACACACACACATTCCAAGCCTTCTTCCCTTTGATCCAATTATGTTGTTTAGAGATGGAGTTTGGGGAAGAGTTAGAATTATATAAAGTCATCAGGTTGGAGCCTCTAGGATTAAACACCGGTGTCCGTATAAAAGAATGAAAAGGAAGGCATTACACACATTCCCTATCTCTCACCATGCACTGCTTTGTGCTGCTTTGGGAGTCTGCCAACAAGAATGTGGGTTTTTGATTCTCTGGAACTGTGAGCTAAATAAACCTCATATCTTTATAATTTAGCCAGAGTGTAGAATTATATTACTAGAAACATAATGGATGAAGACAAAATTGGTACCAGAATAGGGTCATTACTATAACTATATTTTAAAATGTGGAATGGCTTTGGAAATGAGTTATGGGCAAAGGTTTGAAAAGTTTGAGAGAGCAGGCAAGAAAAAGCCTATAGTCCTATAAGTAGAGCATTATGGGCAATTTTAGTGAGGCTCAGGAGACAGAGTAGGGAACTAGTCTCAAGTAGGAAAGGAAACGAACCTATTAGAAATTGGACTAAATATCGCCATTATTGCACAGTGGCAAGAGACTTGCATTCTTTCTGTCCAAGCTCAGACTTTGAGGAAGGCAGAAATTCGAGTAATAGAATAGCTTATTTGGCAGACAGAGTACCTAAATAACAAAGCATCCAGGATTGTTTGATTAACTGCTGTAGATTAGCACTTGGGAAAAATACACATATGACCTAAAGGTGGAATATACAAAGGAGGCAGAAGGGAGATTTTTGAAAAATGTTACATCTGACCAGGGTGTGTGAGGAACCACATACTACAGAGATTAGCACAGATTTTAAGGAAGTCAGAGCTTTCCATAGAGATAATGGAAGACAGGCCTATGGACATCTTAAAGACTTGATTCTGGTTCTCAAATCACAGGCCATAGACCTGGGATACAATGGTTTGGAGAGGGAGGCCGTGGTAGTCTCCACAGATACTTTGCCAAGGCTTGTGAGAGGTTCTTCTTGTGTTCTGACAATGTGCTCCACTACTGGGTCAGCTGCGATTTAAACAAGGCCAGCTGTGGCTCCTGCTGCTTCTCTAAAGGAAGCACATGGTAGATCCTGGCTTCCATGTGGTGCTGATTCTATAGACAGTATAGTGTATTGCATTATTGTCCCACTCTCTCATCCTTACTGCCTTCCTGTCCCTTGACATTTGAACACACAATTTCTCCTACTAAAGAGGAGGTTATTTCTTCATCCACTGACTTTGGGGTTGGTAGTCTTGCTTGCATTCTTCTATAGAGCAGCAATGATGGTGTTCGACTTTAAAAATTAGGCTTTAAGAAATCTCATAGCATATCATAGCACACACCTGTGCTTTCAGCCTTCAGAAGGCCAATGCAACTCATGAGTTTGAGGTCAGTCTGGGCTACATGGTGACACCTAATTGTTAAAAAACCAAAACAATTGTATGTTTCCATTGCTTTGGACTTGTGATATATGCATTAAACATATATATTTGTACATATTTATATACACAAGCACATATGCTTATCACATACAACCCTCAGATGTCTGTTGATCTGAAAAGAAATATAAAAATCGGGTAGAGATGTCTTAGCCAAACACAGCTTAGTGTGTAGCTCAACTGGAAATAAACACCCTTATGTGTAAACAAGATCCTTTTGGTTTCCTATCATGGTACACCAGGTACACATCTTGACGTGCTTCAATCATAGCTACTGTGCTTGACATCAACACATATTACAGAATTTGCTTGAAACGGTCTTCCAAATAGATTTTCTCTCTTCCTTCTTGTCCATTGCATAACTACCAGAGTTGTCTTCATCAGAATGCCAGTTGATTCTCCCAAAGAAAGGGGTATTGTTCTTGGTATGGCATCCCAGTTCTTCTTGATATCTTCCCTCTTATTCCTCTACACATCCTGCACCTGACACACCCCTTTCGGGATTAAGAGGGTGTTGTGCCTCCCTGCCTCAGCCTGTCAAACTCCATAAAACCTTTAGGACTCTACTTACCCATTTGATGATATTTTCTGTTGTCCTAACAGCAACTGTGTTTTCTCCTGGGCACCCCCAAATTCATTTCCTTTCAGTTTATAATTATTGTGGAATTTTAATGATCTGTCTCCAGGTTTGGATCCTCACTGAGCTGAAGCTATCTCTGAGTTTTATGTAGGCAATATCTAGTATGATGTTTTGATTCAACGCAAGTTCAATATCCTCTCTGAGCAAGATGGTATAATAGATTATAAACTTCCATGTGGTATTCATGATACTCACAATAAGCCTGAAATTTGATTAGCCATAATCTGTCTTCCTTCACATGTCAACTAATAGCTTTTGATAATAGTAAGATAAATTTATGTATGTAGCAAAGTGACAATAATGATTGAAAATAGTTGACATGTCCTTGACATGGGTCCTATTCAAGTGAAGCCTGACAACAAACTCACTTAAAATTAAATTGTCAAAAATCAGTTACGTTTCGTTTTGTACTCAGACAAAATGAAAATTTGCAAAATTTGTGTGAATGAATTACATCTTATGTCAAAAGATACCTACTTTATTCTTTGAAAAGTAGTGAAGTGTGAAAACATTTATTTCTCATTAAAAAATGAACTCCACATTAAATTTTTATCTGCCAAACGAAAATGAACAGTATCTGGATGTCGAAATATTACTATAGTTATTGAACTCTTTTTCAATAAAAAAAAGTTTTTAACACTGGCAAAAAGTGAAGCTGTCGAAGTGTCATAGGAAGGAAGGGCTGGAGCTAAGGTCACAGTCTGGAGCCTCGTAGAGAGTTCTGATGAGGTAGATAGGACTGGTTTTGACTTTACCCTATGGACTGAGGGATGCTTGCCTATACATTACAGAATGAAGAGAATAACTGTACCCGCCTTCCTGCTTAGATGGTGTTCAGACTCTTCATGTGCAGCTCTGTTAGGTAAACGCGGCCAGCATTCCTCTTCTACTTCAGCTCTGGCTTTCTTTTATTTTTTTTTAATTTTTAATTAATTTTTTTATGTGTATGAGTGTACTGTCTGCATGTAGGTTGGTGCACCCACATTGTGCAATACCACGGAGGTCAGAAGAGGACATCGGGTTCCCCTGGAACTGGAGTTAAAGACGGTTCTTAGCCACCATGTGGGTGCTGGGAATCGAACCCGGGTCCTCTGCAAGAGCGGTCGGCGCTCTTAACCGCTGAGCCATCTCTCCAGCCCCCAGCCCTGGCTTTCTAAGCTCAGAAGCAGAGCAGCCCCTTCCTTCACTGGAGGTTGAGATGATTTGCATAAATCTAGAGGCTATCCCAGGAAGCTTGCCTGTCTTGGGGTTTCGCCCAGGAATAGTGGTAGATAATATTTGATGACATTACCCCCTGGTTTGAGCAATGTCCACAGAAGATGAGGATTCCATCTTTGCTTATATTTGACCAGAGGTGTCCCATCTGGCAAACTCACATTTGATCCTTTGTCTTCATATTCATTTAGTAATTAATTCAATGAACAGTAAGTTACTTCCTGTGTGCTATGCACAACTCTCCCACTGAAGAACATAGCGTCCTTGAGTAGGAAGACAGATATGTTGATACATAAACACCTCTTATCTCAAATGGAGTAAGAGGTAGTTTATAGCCAAACATGGATGAGCATGCCCTGGGAACAATGATTTAGATCATCTAAAATACCATATACCAATCTGATAACAGTTGCATGAAGCTTTTATAGTTGTAGAACAAACAAAATTTATAAATTAAGGCACTTAAAAATATATTGGTGGCAGTACCTGGTAGGTTACTGGAAAGCAGGGAAATCTCTGCTGCAGGCTATCTGATGACATTCTTAGCTTTTGGGTTGGTGGAAGCCACTGATCTGTTAAATTGATGTAGCCCAAAAGGTGTCACATGAGAGTCACAATGATGTTAGGTCAGACACAGAAGTGGCAAATGAATGACTATTAAGGGAGCTAAATATCACTCAAGATAGTTTGTCTCTGGATCCTGTCACATTCTTCTTCTCTATTATTGTGAAATTCTAATCAATTAGCCTTGAAGGATTTTTAAGAAAGGTGTGGCTTTTTTTCCAGGAACTTAGTTAACACATACATAAATGGAACAATAATAGACCAAAAGCCAAGAAATGCCTGTCCACTGGGCATCATGGAGGCAGCCTGGAAAAGCAAGAGCTGCAACCCCAAGAGGTAGAACAGTATCAGGGTTTCCTAGAGGTACTAGGAGATATAATATGAAGTGAAAAGTCAGAGCTGAGAGTACAGATGGGTCAAAATAATCCTAGTGAAGAGAGAGACAGAGGACGTGCATGCTGGACAGGAGAGTATAGATGGTGTCCAGGGGACTCACAGGGCCAGGGAGGGCTTGATGGGGGTTGTAGCAGTGAGCCAGATCAGATCAGTGCCCTGGGCATGTGCTAGGACAAGAGGAATTTCTTCTGAGGGCACAGAGAAGCCAATCAAGTTTTACATGGAGAGGGGACGTGGTCAGAGTTAAATGACCCACAATGAGGAGAATGGATTTGAGAGGAATTATACTAGCAGTAGTGGTGGCATTGAGGAGGCTCTTCATGATCCAGATAAGAAAGGCTGAAGGCCTGAACCATCAAAAGACGATAAACAGACTTGGCTAAAAAATAGTGAATTCACATTGGAATGCATCTAGAAAGGACCTCTTTAACTACTCATTGAGAAATCTCTTTTACATTTAATAATCATCCCAATAGCCTTGTGTGGTGGTTTAAATGAGAATGCTCCCCACAGGCTCCACATATTTGGATATTTTGTCCCCAAGTGGTGCTGTTTTGGGAGGTTTTAAGAGGTGTGGGCTTGCTGGAGGAAGTGCGGCGTTGGGGGCAGCTTTGAGAGTTTTTGAGTCTGGCCTGATTTCCAGGCACTCTGCTTCCTTGTGCCTTGCTTGAAAATGTGAGCTCTCGGCTTGCTGCTGTCATGCCTCCCAGTGATTATGGACTCTAATCCCTCTGGAATCATAAGCCGAATAAACTTTTCCTTCTATTAGGTGCCATGGTCATGGTCTCTCATCACAGTAACAGAAAAGTAATTAATACACATTGCTTTCTGGTATTAAAGACATGCACAGAACCTCAATGGTCTCCAACATCCCTTAAGGTTTCTTTTCTCCTCCTAATTTGTGGAAGTGACTATTTATTTTCAATTACTGACCTATCCTTTTAGTTTGGAGATAGATTCCACCATGGTCAAAGAAGACTATGTTTTTCATATAGTACTTATATCTTTGTTAAGATCCAGGGGTCCCCACCAGAACACCAATGAGCCAGGCAGCTTCTTTTCACCAAGTTTATTTAGAAAAAAAAGAGGCCAAATTGATAATCAATGCACCAGGGATGCTTCCTGACTACACTCAGGTAGGGGAGAGACCCTGGGGAAATCTAAATAGGAGTTTTTAAAGGCAAAAAACACATCCTGGTGGGTATTGGGTTAGTTATTGCAGGAGGCTATTTTAGTTAACTAACTTTATGGTTCCATTCTTCTCCTGTTAGCTCAGAGAGCAGAGGAGATGGTCTCTTCTCCTGTTATCTTACTGTTGACCCATCCCTATTGCTCTCCTGTTTATTGTCGAAACCACTGGTTCAAGGGTTGATTCCAGTAAACACCACCTGCCTGCTTAGTTCAGCTTTTTGCACAATGACAGTGTTTCCAAGTAATCCTAGCACAAAATGGAGTTCTTCCTAAAGAAATGGAGTCGCTATAGACAGCCTGCTAGTTCCCTTCATCTTTTCACTTAGTTTTTTTAGTTTCCATTGTATTTTTCGTGAGCAATATCAGTTTGCACTTATTTTTCCTAGTCTTTTTTTTTTTTTTTGACAGGATGTGTGCTTAGCTTCTTAACAAAATTAACTTAAGTGGTATCTCTGAAATCTAACTTATGTGGAAAAGAAAATCTATAAAGTTTTAGTTTCACCAAATAATATTTATAGTGCTACATGTAATTTAGTTTACAACTGATATATAGTCTAACTTGAAGCATAAATTTTCATTATTAAATAATCATAATGGCCCTCAATTTCTTCTTTGCATTTATTGTTTATAAATTGATCATATCAGTCACAGCAATGAATTATTTGATGATGGGTTATCATCTACAGATTATAAAGTTCTTCATGGGAATATACTGACCCAAACAGCAGAGACAAGGGACACACCATAGCAAAAATAGACTGCCAGATTGCGTATTGCCAGTAAATACGTTCTTCCAATTGTTCCTTATGGATGTGTTTCGATCCTCAACGCTGATGTTTCTGCGGCTGTTTATGTGAGGACTGGAATGCAGAGCCCCAGGACCTTGGTCAAAGTTGGGCAGGCGTGGATGCTCACTGCTCATAATTCCAGTGCTTGGGAGACAGAGACAGGACTTCCCCTGGGCAAGCTGGCTAGTTAGATGAGGTGACTTGGCTAGCTCTGGGTTGAGAGAGAGACATTGCCAACACATGTCCACAGATATGGAAACATGCCTATCCGCATGCACACTGCACACACATACATTTGCAACAAACAAACAGGAATGGCAGCAATAAGAAATATCTTACCTAGTTTGTAGTCTATATTCATGTTCTATTTCTATATATTCGATCACCAGAAACTCAGCAGTTTCGACTAACTCACATTTTCTAATTTTCTAGTCAAGGATGGTTTCAGCAGGTCCTCTGCTCAGGGCCTGATAAGATGACAGTCCAGGTGTGGGCCCGGGCTGCATGCTCACCCGCAGGCTTGACTGGAGAAGAATGCACAGTCAAGGTGGTCAAGGTGCTTTGCAGCACTCTTTCCCAGTGGCTGTGACTGGGAGCTCTGCTGTCAGCCGGAGGCTGCCAGAAGGTCCTCTCCAACATGGCCGGTTACTTCAGCAATTTTGTGAGGAGAATTTCCTTTTGCAGGGAGGTTTCATCCCTTTTTTATTATCTTTCACAAGAATAAGTAAACCCTGTCTCAGAATAATTTCTATTTTATTCAGCAATTGGTAAAAGGTTGTAATTACATTAGCAAGATCCCTGCACATTTACCATATCCATTTTGCTAAGAGCAAACCATAGACTCTGCCATGCATCAAAGGAGGTCATGAACACCAGGGAAAGGATTCATAAGAGCCACCTCAGGTTTATCCACCAGAGAGGTTTTTATTACAATACAGATCTCTTCTTTTGTCTCATAATACATTAATGTTGTATTCAGTAGCTATACATTTCTCTTTAGTGTGAGTTGACCAAGGTTGTACTTTTTAAAATTTTTAATATTTTATTTACTTATTTATTTGTTTCCTTTATTGTTTATTTTTAAGGGATTCTACAATATAAGAGCACAGTTGTTTTCAGATCACATTGACTTTGCTCAGTTTGCCATAAAATTAGGTGCTAGCATCCACAGATGAGGGATACCATTCGTTGTTTGTTTTTCTGGGACTGTGTTACTTCACTCAGCATGATATCTTCTAGCTCCAACCATTTACCTGCAAAGTTCATGATGCCATCTTTCTTTACTGCTGCATAGAACTCCATTGTGTAGATGTACCACATTTTCTCTATCCACTCCTTTGTTGAGGAACTGGAACTTGGGTTGGTTCCAGCTCCTTGCTATTGTGGAGAAAGCTGAAGTAAACATGGCTGTGCATGTATCTCTGCCGTAAGATGAGTCTTATGGGTACATGTCCAGGAGTGGAATGGCTGGGCCAGGTGGCAAGTTCATTCCAAGTCTTCCAAGGGTTCTCCACACTGCTTTCCATAGTGGCTGTACGAGTTTACATTCCCACCAGCAGTGGATGAGTGTTCTCCTTTCCCCACAACCTCTCCAGCACTTGGTATCATTTGTTTTCTTGATCCTAGCCAGTCTTATTGGAGTAAGATGATATCTTAAAGTGGTTTTAATTTGCATTTCCTTAATTATTAGTGATGTTGAACATTTCTTAAGATGCTTCTCAGCCATCTCTAATTCCTCACTTGTGAAGTCTCTGTTCAGCTCTTTGCTCCATCTATTGAGTGGGTCATTTGTTTTCTTTCTCCTTTGTTTTTTTGAGTAATTTATTTATTCTGGAAATCAATGCTCTGTCAGATGTTTCTGCGGTGAAGGTTTCCTCCCACTCTGTGGGTTTTCTCTTCACTTCCTTGGTTGTTTCTTTAGATGTACAGAAGCTTTTGAGTTTAATGAGGTCCCATTTGTCAATTGTTGATCTTAATTCTTGCAAAGCAGCTGCTGTCTGATTTAGGAAGTCTTTTCCTATGCCTATGTCTTGTAGTCTGCTGCCAACTTTTTCTTCTATCGCCTTCAAAGTTTGGAGTTTCATGTTGAGGTTTTTAATCCATCTGGAGTTGACTTTCGTACGGGGCAAGAGGTAGGGGTTTAATTTCATTCTTCTACAAGTGGTGATCCAGTTTTTCTAACACCACTTGCTGAAGATGCTGTATTTCCTCCATTGTGTCTTCTTGGCCCCCTTGTCAAATATGAGGTGGATGAAATTTTATGTGTTGAAGTTTGGATCTTCACTTTTGTTCCATTGGTCAACAGGTCTGTTTTTGTGCCAGTACCAAGCTGTTTTTATGACTATAGCCCTGTAGTATAGTTTGAAGTCTGGTATACAGATCCCCCCTGTATTACTCTTTACACTCAGGGTTGTTTTGGTTATTTGTGGTCTTTTGTTTTTCCAAATGAAATGAAAGACTTTTTTCTCCAAGCCTGTGAAGAAACTCTTGGGGGTTTTAATTGAAATTGGATTAAATCTATACAAGAGTTTGGGTAGAATGGACATTTTTACTATATTAATTTTCCCAATCCATGAGCATGGGAGGTTTTTCCATCTTCTGATATCTTCTTCAATTTCCTTCTTCAGGGGTTTAAAATTTTTGTTGTAGAGATCTTTGTTGTCTATGGTTAGGTTTGTTCCTAGGTTTTTTATTGTTTTTGAGGCTATTTTGAGTGGGAGCTCTCCTTGAATTCCTTCTTTACTTGCTTGTTGTTGGTGTAAAGAAAGGCTACTGATTTTTCTAGGTTAATTTTGTATCCTGCCACTTTACTGAAGCTTTTAATCATTTCTAGGAGTTTTCTGGTGGAGTTTTTGGCATCCCTTAAGAAAACAATCATATCATTAGCAAATAGGGATAGCTTGAATTTCTCTTTTCCAATTAGTACTCCTTTAATTTCCTTTTCTTGCCTTATTGCCCTAGCAAGTGTTTCAAGCACTATATTGAAGAGGTGTGGTGACAGGGGACAGCCTTGCTGAGTTCCTACAGAAGGGAATGCTTCTGTCATTTCCCCATTTAGGATGATATTGGCCTATATATGGCTTTGATGACATTAAGGAATGATCCCTCCAATCCAATTCCCTCTAGGACTTTAAGCATGAAGGGATGCTGGATTTTGTCAAAGGCTTTCTCCGTATCAATTGAGATGATGGTGTGGTTTTTATCTTTCAGTCCATGTATATGCTTGATGATATTTATTGATTTTCGTATGTTGAACCATCCCTGCATCTCTGGCATGAATCCAACTTGGTCATGATGGATGATCTTCTTGATGTGAGCCTGTATGCGATTTGCCAGTATCCTGTTTAGAATTTTTGGCATCTGTATTCATTAATGAGATGGGTCTATAATTCTCTTTTTTGGTTATATCTTTGCCTGGTTTTGGTAATAGAGTGATGCAGGCTTCACAGAAGGGATTTGGCAGAATTCTCTCTGTTTGTATCCTTCTAAACAATTTCAGTAGTAATGGTTGTAAGTCTTTTTGAAATGTTTTATAGAATTCTGCCATGAAACCATCTGGGCCTGAGCTTTTTTTAGTTGGGAGGTTTCTTATTACAACTTCAATTTCTTCATATATTATGGGTCTGTTAAAGCTGTCTATCTCTTCTGAGTTGAGCTTTGGCGATTCCCAGGATTTCAGATATTCATCCACTTTCCTAGGTTTTCAAACTTAGTAGAGTAAAGGTTTTTGGAGTATTCTCATATGATTTTCTGGATCTTTTCATTGTCTGTTGTGATATTTCCCCTTTCATCCCAGATTGCATTGATTTGGAGTTGTTCCTTCTTTCTTTTGGTTAACTGGGCTAGAGGTCTGTCTATCTTGTTTATTCTCTCAAAGAACCAACTTTTGGATTCATTGATTTTTTTTGTATTGTTTTCTTTGTTTCTATTTCATTGATTTCTGATCTGATTTTTGTTATTTCTTTCTGTCTGGTGTGTTGAGGGTTCATCTATTGTTGCCTCTCAAGTGTTTTTAGCTGCAGTGTTAGATCGTTCACTTGTGCTTTTTCTGTTTTTCTAATGTAGGCAACCAGGGTTATAAACTTACCACTTAGGTAAGTTTTAAAGTATCCCATATGTTTTGTTGTGTTGTATTGTTATTGTCATTCAGTTCCAGGAATGCTTTTATTTCTTTCTTTAAAAAATTTTTTTTAATTTTATTTATTTTTTTATGTGTAGGAATGTACTATCTGCATGTAGGTTTGTGCACCCGTGTCGTGTAATGCTGCGGAGGTCAGAAGAGGGTCTTGGATTCCCCTGGAACTGGAGTTCTCCTGGAATTGGAGTTACAGACAGTTCTCGGCCACAATGTGCATGCTAGGGATCAAACCCGGGTCCCACACCGCAAGAGTGGTCGGTGCTCTTAACCGCTAGTCCATCTCTCCAGCCCTATTTCTTTCTTTATCTCTTCCTTGACCCATTCATTATTCAGGAGTGTGTTGTTTAGTCTCCATGTGTTCTGGTAGATAGTAGGGCTTATCCTGGTGTTGATAATGAGCTTTATTGCACTGTGGTCTGATAGAATGCATGAAATTATTTCAATCTTTTTGTATTTGTGGAGGTTTCTTCTGTGTCCCAATATGTGGTCGATTTTGGAGAATGTTCCATGGGGTGCTGAGTAGAAAGTGTATTCTCTGGTATTAGGGTGAAATATTCAGTAGATGTCTGTGAGGTCTGTTTGGAGTACCATATCATTCAGTTCAGATGTCTCTCTGTTTATTCTTTGTCCAGTTGACCTGTCCAAAGGGCTCAGTGGGGTACTGAAGTCCCCTACTATGAGTGTACTGGGGTTAATCTGTGCCTTGTGGTCCCGGAGAATTGTCTTTATAAAGTTTGGTGCATCAGAGCTTGGTGGATATATATTCATAATTGTGAAATCTTCATGGTGAATTATTCCTTTGATAAAAATGTAATGGCCTTCTTTTTCTCTTCTGATTTCTTTTACTTTGAAGTCTATTTTGTCTGATATTTAAAATAGCAATGCTTGCTTTCTTTTTGGTACCATTTGATTGGAATATTTTTTCCGTCCTTTCACTTTAAGGTGGTGCCCATCCTTGAAGGTAAGATGCGTTTCTTTAGACAGAATGTTGATGGGTTCTGTTTCCTAATCTAATTTCCCAGTCTATGTCTTTTGATTGGGGAGTTTAGTCCATTAATATTTAAGGTTATAACTGATAGATTTGTGTTGCTTCCTTTCACCTTATTATTCATTTGAGTTTTTGGTCTAGGTTTCTACTTCTGCAGTTATGCTTTTATTAATTTCTCTTTCTAGGTGCCTGGGGTTAGTTGCTCCTCTCTTCTGTCCTTTGAATTGCTTCAAGTATTCTCTGAAGGGTTGGTTTTCCAGACATGTATTCTTTCATCTTGTTTATGTCATGGAAGATTTTTCTCTCTCCTTCAACTATAATTGACATTTTTGCTGGGTATAGTAACCTGGGTTGGCATCTATAGTCCTTTAACACTGGGAATGCTTTGCTCCAGGTTCTTCTTGCTTTCATAGTTTGCATTGAGAAGTCAGTTGTAATTCTGATAGGTTTCCCCTTATAGGTCACTTGTTGTTTTTCTCTTGTGGCTTTAAGAATTTTGTCTTTGTTTTGGGTGTCTAGCATTTTAACTATGATGTGGCGTGGAGAATTTCTTTTCTGATCTTGTCTGTTTGGAGTTCTATGTGCTTCTTGTATTTGTATTGGTTTGTCTATTTTTAGTTTGGGGAAGTTTTCATCTATTATTCTGTTGAAGATCTGATCAATACCATCCTCTTGGGATTCTTCTCCTTCCTCTATTCCTGTGATGTGGAGGTTTGATCTTTTCATAGTGTCCCACAGTTCTTGGTTGTTCTACTTTTGTGTATTTTTTAATTTTTCATAATCTTTACTTGAGGTTTTTAGTTGTTCTGTGTTATCTTCCAGGTCTGATTTTCTTTGTTCTGCTTCCTCCATTCTGCTTCTGAGGCTTTTTCCATTCCTTTCCTCTTGATTGGATGAGTGTTTGATTTCCTTTTTCATTTTATCTTGTGATTTCTTTAGTATTTCCACTTCCTTTTGGAGCTTCTCAATCTCTTCCTATAGCTCTTTGCTTCACTGGTTGGTTTACTTATCTTTTTCAACCTGGGATCTTTTCAGTGTTTCTACTTCCTTCCAGAGTTTGTCATTCTCTTTCTCTCTAGGTCCTTCTTGAGTTTTTCATTCTCTCTCCTAAGTTCTCTGACTTGTTTTTTATAGTTTTTTATTTCTTTGAGTATGTCCACATTTGTAATAAAAAATAAAAATTTGTAATTTCTAATATCTGTGCCCTGGGCCATCCCCAGGGGGATCCCACTGTAGAAGTCTTCCACAGGGTTGGTAGAGCTTGGTGTGGAATTATCCTGCACCTTTCCCATGTTGTCTCTTCTTCGTGTCCCTGGCATGTGGGTTTCTCTTTGCCTGTATTCCAATGTGAATCCCAAATGCCTCTTCACTGTGTTGAAGGCTTGCTTTGCTTGCCTCCTTCAGATGCGTTCATTGTTTGATTGATTGATTTGTTTTTCTTCTTTGCTTATGGAGTGTTGACTTATCTAAGTTTTAGGCTTTCTGTTGGAAGTCTAACTCACTCTTCCCTTTCTGTTCTGAAGTTTCTTCAAAGAATCCACTTGGACACTCTTTTGGCAATCCCAGTTGGTGGTGGTGGGGTGAGCCACACACACTTCCTGTTGCCCTAGTACCTGTGCTTCAGGTGGTTTTGGGAAACCCTCGATCTCCCAAGGTTGTACTTTTTAGTGAAATCCAAATAACAATGGCATAGGTCTTCTATTTGTACCCCACATTTTAGCCTTCCTTTCTGCCAAAGTCTATGTGTTAAACATTGAGCCCCATATGATCCTGAAACATGTCAAGTTTTGGGACATGTTTCATTGTTACTATTGCTTCAAGGGTTATGATTGACAATCTTCCCCTTTCCCTGCTGTGTCTCACTTCTATAATTCTAGCACTCTGAGAGGTGGAGGCAGGAGGATTGCCACGAGTTTAAGGTCAGCATGGCTTACAGAGTGAGTTACAGGCCATTCTGGGGTAGATAGTGAGATACTGTCTTAAAAAAACAAATAAATAAAAAATAAATATTAAATAAATATACTAAAATGACATTCTACATTAGAGCTCAGTTAACACTCTCAGGCAGAGATATCTATTCGCATCACCTTCTCTGTTCTTGTAAGTACTTGTGGGAGTCATTTCCCACACCAGCTTTTACCTGGGATTGTACCTAATTCTTTATAGTCCTGTGTCCAAGTGCTTGGGAGCACAGAAGACCATTGACGACTCCAAGATGGCCATCCTTGAGCTACTTTGTAGGACGCTGGTTTTGCTTAAGTGTGTCTAATTCTTCCCTTTTGAAATAAGACAATATTTAACTTTTTTACAGAAGCCTGCATTAAGAGACTTTTAATAAGGGCAAGGCAGTGAGTAGCTTTTCTTCATGGTCGGTGTTCCAGGCTCTTTTCCTGAACTCCTGCCTGGGAGATGGAAGGTGAAGTCAACCTTTCCTCCCCAAGTTAGATTGGGTCAGTGTTTTTTTTAATGTAAAGTAAGACACCCTACCTCCATATTTGCTTTGGGGCTGGAACTGAGGCTTGCTCTGTTGTGTATTTCCACTTCTCTTCCCCAGTGAAGGATGTGGTATACAGTACAAACCCCATAAATAAAATCTAAATGAATGAAGAATATAATGACCCAGAGAGATACAAATTCACTGTAGAAAGGAGAAATGGGTAAGCAGTGATGAGAACAACCTGATTGTGCTGGATAGCTTTAGTGTCAACTTGACATGCCTGGGTTGAGGGAGCCTCAATTGGGGAATTGGCTCCATTGGATTGGCCTGTGGCCACGTCTGTGGAGTATTGTCTTGATTGTTGAGCAGTGCAGGAGGGCCCAGCCCACTATGAGTGGTGCCACCCCTGGGCAGGTTGTTGTGTACCGAATAAGAGGGCAGGCTGGGCATGAGCCAGGGGAGCAAGCTAGTGAACAGCATTCCTCCATGGCCTGTGCTTCAGCTCCTGCCTTCAGGTTTCTGCCCTGAGTTCCTGCCTTGGGCTCCCTGAGTGATGAACTGTGACCCAGGAGATGTAGGCTAAATAAACTGCTTCTTACCCAAGTTGGTGTTGGTCAGAGTGTTTTGTCACAGCAATGGAAGACAAACAAGAGAACAGAAATTGGTACCAGAGAGTGGGCTATTTCTGTGACAGACCTGGACTTGGTGTTTTGGGGAAGGATTGTGGAGGTGTTTGGAACTTTGGGCTGGGAAGATCATTGAATGCCTAAAGACAGTTGCTGTGAAGCTTGGAGCAGTTTTGCTGAAGGAGTTGTAGATGGTGGAGGCCTGGCTTATGAAGTTTCTAGTTTCAAAGGGAAGCAGAGATCATCAGGACTGTTTAATCTATGGGCTCTAGTCAGCTGGGGCTGAAGAATCAGCTGTAAGTAACAAGAGACCAGAACCTGAAGTGACTCCTTTCTTTTACTGGGACAATTGATGCTGGTTAGATGGGGCTGAAAAATCAGCTGTAAGTAACAAGAGACCAGCATCACTGTGGTGAAATCTCCTGGGAAGAATTTCTTCAGGGTCAGCACACAGAAGCTATGTTCCAGAAGGGGCCTGAGCCTCCATCTCAAGCCAGAAGCAGGACTTGGTAGTGTGTAAGAGTCTCCTATATGGTTCTGGTGTTGAAATTTGAGNATTTTACAGCAGCCCACAGTTAAGAGACTTTTAACAGACTGTGAATTTTTAAGTGTTTGGACATTTTAAGGACTGTGGGGCTTTTAAGGTTGTAATTAATTAGGTTGTGATTAATGTTAACATCATACTTTGGGGACAAGAACTGGAAAGGTGGTGGTTTAATAGTGATGTGTTTTGTGTGTCAAGTTGACAAGGGGTCAGTTGTGCTGGATAGCTTTAGTGTCAACTTGACACACCTGGGTTGAGGGAGCCTCAATTGGGGAATTGGCTCCATTGGATTGGCCTGTGGCCACATCTGTGGAGTATTGTCTTGACTGTGGAGCAATGTGGAAGGGCCCAGCCTACTATGGGTAGAGCCACCATGGGCAGGTTTTTGTTAACCATATAAGAGGGCAGGCTGGGCATGGGCCAGGGGAGCAAGCCAGTGAACAGCATTCCTCCATGGCCTGTACTTCAGCTCCTGCCTCCAGGTTTCTGCCCTGAGTTCCTGCCTTGGGCTCCCTAAGTGATGAACTATGACCCAGGAGATGTAAGCTGAATAAACCCTTTCCTCCCCAAGTTGGTGTTGGTCGGAGTGTTTTTTCACATCAATGGAAGACAAACTAGAACACTAATGATGAAAATTCCCATGATTTCATCAGAATTTGAGGAAAAGAATAGGGAGACCAACTGTGAGTGAGACCAGAAAGATCACATCATGGAGAAGAGTAGAAAATGTTGGCTTCACAGAGATTTCAATTTAAAGGGCAACACACATAAATCAAGTGATGGTACAATATATAATTTTAAATTGCAAATGGTTCTATGAAAGAAATGTACCATGTATGGTATAATAATTATCAGGGAAACCTCATCTAACTAGAGTCAATTGGATATGTGTAATTTGAGGTAAGACCAGAAGGTTGAGTCATACTTGTCTATGTTAAGGATGAAGAGTTGTGTATGATCAGGCTAGAGAGAAGGTCAGAAGTAGGCTCTGTAGAGCATTATCATTGCACACAATGAGGAAGACATGGAAGAATCTTTAAGCAATGTGGGCTTGGGGAAGAGCCTGGGGGTGCTGTGGGTACATAGATGGTTTGAGTCATCTCTTTATTTATTTTTTCATTTTTAGGTCTTTTTGAGATAGGGTTTCCCTGTAGCCCCAGCTGTCCTGGAGCTCATTTTATGTAGATTAGGCTGGCCTTGAACTCACAGAGATATGCCTGCCTCTGCCTCCCAACTGCTGGAATTAGAGGTGTGTACCACCATGCCCAGTGACTCTCTTTAAAAAGAGGCTCTGGGGCTGGAGAGATAGCCTAGCGGTTAAGAGCACCAACTGCTCTTACAGAGGACCCAGGTTCGATCCCCAGCACCCACATGGCAGCTGAGAACTGTCTGTAACTCCAATTCCAGGAGAACTCCAGTTCCAGGGGAATCCGACACCATCTTCTGACCTCCGCGGCATTGCACTACACGGGTGCACACACTTGCATGCAGACAGTACATTCATACACGTAAAGAAATAAGTAAAATTAATAAAAAAAATTTAAAAAAAAGAAATATTTTATAGAATTCTGCTGTGCAACCATCTGGGCCTGGGCATTTTTTGGTTGGGAAACCAAAAAATGCTTATTACATCTTAAATTTCTTCATATATTATTGGTCCATTTAAGCTGTCAATGTCTTCTTGGTTGAGCTTTGGTGATCCAGCCACCAGTCCCTCTGCCACAAACCAGCAAATCAATTGTCCAGTACCACACGAGAGTCAATCTGTCAGCCCCTAAAATATTTCAAAAAGACTTACAACCATTACTACTCAAGTTGTTTAGAAGGATACAAACGGATGGAGTTCTCCCAGATTCCTTCTATGAAGCCAGCATCACACTATTACCAAAACCAGGCAAAGATACAACCAAAAAGGAAAACAATAGACCCATCTCCCCAATGAACACAGATGCCAAAATCCTAAACAGGATACTGGCAAATCGCATACAGACTCACATCAAGAAGATCATCCATCATGACCAAGTTGGATTCATACCAGAGATGCAGGGATGGTTCAACATACAAAAATCAATAAATATCATCAAGCATATAAATGGACTGAAAGACAAAAGCTACACCATCATCTCAATTGATGTGAAGAAAGCCTTTGACAAAATCCAGTATCCCTTAATGTTTAAAGTCCTAGAGGGAATTGGATTGGAGGGATCATTCCTTAATGTAATCAAAGCCATATACAGGAAACCCACAGCCAACATCATCCTAAATGGGGAAAAGACAGAAGCATTCCCCTTAAGGGTAGGAACTCAGCAAGACTGCCCCCTGTCACCACTCCTTTTCCATATAGTGCTTGAAACCCTTGCTAGGGCAATAAGGCAAGAAAAGGAAATTAAAGGAGTTCTAATTGGAAAAGAGGAAGTCAAGCTATCCCTTTTTGCTGATGATATGATTGTCTAC